>OVBI01000497.1:0-71188 GCA_900406495.1 Sisymbrium altissimum | reverse complement strand
CTTAATAAAGAAGGTTTAGTTGGTTTTGCTGATGCAGGTTATCTCTCTGATTCACATAATGCTAGATTGCAGACCGGTNTGCAGGTTATCTCTCTGATTCACATAATGCTAGATTGCAGACCGGTTATGTGTTTACATATGGTGGCACAGCAATCTCTTGGCGATCTATGAAACAAACAATCGCAGTCACTTCGTCTAATTATGCAGAGATATTGACAATTTATTAGGCCAGCCGCGAATGTGTTTGGTTAAGATCAATGACCCAACATATCCGATCAGATTGTGGCATGGTTGAAGACAAGGAATCAACCATCATGTATAAGGATAATGCAGTC
The DNA here is from genome assembly GCA_900406495.1 of Sisymbrium altissimum. NCBI lineage: Eukaryota > Viridiplantae > Streptophyta > Magnoliopsida > Brassicales > Brassicaceae > Sisymbrium > Sisymbrium altissimum. The sequence goes on along the minus strand of OVBI01000497.1, from coordinate 70,853 downwards.
TGCATTGCAAAGCTCAAGGACAGCTACATCAAAGGCATTACCAACTTCGACACTCAGGAAACTCATACATCAGACTGGAATACGAAGACTTGGAGATCTTCAGTGATGCTCAAATCAGGGGGAGTAATACGTGTTGTACTCTTTTTTCTTCACCATGGTTTTGTCCCACTGGGTTTTCTTGGTAAGGTTTTAATGAGGCAACATCCCCAAACGTATTATAAAGATCCTTAGCATCTGGTACGGTTATGTCATCCAAGGAAGAGTATTATAAATCAATTCTTGATGGACTCCATAACCGGCCCATACTTAGAGTTTCCCCTTTTCCTTATTATCTTAGGTTATCATTTTACTTGGTTATGTAAACCACTATATATATGTAACCTCATTCATTCAATAATAGACACATAAACATTCAGTTTTATAACAGTAAGAACGTTTTTCTCTTAAAAAAAAAATAAAAAATACCCCTTATATTATATATTTATATGTTTATTTATAGGAGACCAATACAATTGTATTAAAGATCTAATGTTAAATTAAGGTTAGCTTCATTATTAAAAATCTAATGACGTTGACTCTGTTTAGTGTATGATTGTGTGTATCAAAGATATGATTATGTATATATCCTATGTAATCTATATTCTGTATTAATAGATTTGGATATGTGAGTATCTCATTCCTTTATTGAGACTCCAAACCACATCGTGTATTTAACCTATTGCTTGACACCAATGGAAATCATCATTTCTACAACTCCAATCGTATCAGAGAGAAAAACCAATCCCTACGCTCTCTAATTCATTTATTTTCTTCTTCTCCTCTCGATTCTCTCTATGGTTAATGGCCGTGATGTTCCGATCTCAGTGGAAGAGCTACACAAGAAGCTTTTCAATCGTGAGAATACGCTCTGCACTCCACTCTAACCAATGACAACGGCTCTTCCCTACCAATCACTGCAAACGCAGTCCAGTGCAAGTCATATATTCCATCAGAGTTGGAGGAAGAGATACTCATTAGAGTTCCACATGTATCTCTCGCTCGCTTCAAAACTGTTTGCAAACGATGGAACACACTTCTCAACGACAAGAGATTCGTCAACAAACACTTGGCATTGGCTCGTGCCCATCCTGAAGTCATCCTAACAACCAAATCCAATATGTATTCGATAAACATCAATCTCAATAAGAATCCAACAATAAAAGTGCATAAATACCCTATTCAGAATCTCCTATAGCTACCAACTTCTATCACTGTGATGGTTTATTGCTTTCACGTTGGAGAAATTGGAGCCCGTGGTTGGGACAGAGCAGATGGATTGAAGCAAAAGTTGAACTATCCGGGGTATATGGAATAGGGTACGATAATACCGGACCTAAAAAAAGTTACAAGATCGTTGGATATACTTATTTTTGGCCAAAGCATCACGCTGATGTTAAGGGGAGAGTTTTTATCTACAACTTTGCAAGGAATAATTGAAAGTATATTGATGCCAGATACATAGTAGAATTCATAACAAGTCAATCGTTACTTTACAATATATCCTTGAATGTAAATCTGTATTGGATTGATAATGATCTCCACGCCGGGCATTTCATACAATGCCTCGACTGCTCGAGGGAAACAGTCAAGCCATTTTGTATTCTACCGTGTAAGTATGAAGGTTCTTTCTATAGTCATGCCCTCGCCGTTTTTAAAGAAAATTGTTTTTCTTTGTTGGAACAATGCGAGAGAACAAGAGAGATTGAGATTTGGGTGACAAAGAATGAAATTAATAATGAGGATGATGGAGAGGATGTGGTGTGGATTAAGTTCATAAGTATCTCAATACCTGACTTCCCCATCGTAGATAAAAGTCGTAGTATTGATTCTTCTTCTATAAGTTACTTCATCGATGAAAATATATATAGAAAGAGTTCGGTCGCATATTGTTGGAACGAAACTAGACAGGCTTGCATCTATATTGTGAGGGGAGATGTATGCAAAAAGATCAAATTAGATTGTGTGGTTGATCGGTTTTATCACTCTGTTTATGTTTCTAATTTGATGGCCATTCCTTGGATGAGTTCAGGTCAAGATAAAAGTCAAGATAACAATAAGAATTTGAAAGCTTAACTATATTATTGTTCTATAGCAAACTAAAGAAGAGTATTAGTTTGTGTAATTTAATTGAGTTAAATTTTAATTAAAAATGTTGTGTTACTGTTTTAAATAATTAATAAATAGTTAAAATGTGGTATTATTCAATACTGGTTTCAGAAACTAAGTAGATTATTGCTTTCATTCAATGAAAATGACCGACAAATTAAAAAAATCAATAGAAATTAAAGTTAATATATATATATATATATATATCAATAAGGTGTAAAAACAAATTTTCTATGAATCAAGTTTAATTAGTGTCTCTTTTCTTTTATGAAACAATTCTAATCCAAACGTTCGTGTTGGACCTGGCGTAAGGCTAATTAGCTGCATAATCTTCGACGATAATGAAATCAAGGTAATGTAAATAAGTTTATAATCTTCCTTATGATTAACAAATCTATAAAAAAAAAATTGGATGCTTTGATGTTTTAATCTGGTTTAAATGCAGGACAATGATGTTGTAATAATTAAAGTCGATCATCGGTTGGAAATGTTTTATAGGTAGTGGAGATGCCAATGAGTCAATGAGAGGCTTGGATATAAATCTCAAATTACATGATGCAAGAAACTTCACATAATTCTTGGAGAAGGAGCGTATGTAATTATATTTTAGGATCTTGGATATTTTAGGATCTTGGATATTTTAGGATCTTGGATATAAACCAGAAGATTATAAATTTTTGTTCAAAATAAATAAAATTTAGTGGGTCTTTTATTTAGTTAGCTTGGCCGTTTTTGTGTTGCTTGTTGAATCATTTTCTATCGATTCCGATTAATAAATTTATCTACAAACTTCCGTTTGATAAAAAGAAACAATAAGGATGTACAGGACACGAAAGAACAAAAAATCATTTCAGTTTACAAATTTGAGAGAATCAACGAAAAGCAGTAAGAAAAAGACATGAAAGGTGGTTGATCTGTGTTCGTGGCAATGTGGGAGTGGGCAAACTAAATTCTGAGAAGAAAAAGAGAATCTTTTCCGTTGGATTCTCCCTTTTTTTTTTTTTTTTTTTTTTTTAATTGCAATGATGGGTTTGGGCCTAAGCTCTAGTACCATTTTTAGCCAGGGACCAACCTTTGTTAATAGTATTAACTTAATACCATTAAATGGTGATTCTCCCTTTCTCCATATCCACTTATTACGAGGATTTAAAATCTCGTGATTTCTGCAGAAATTTGCATGCTAACATACATTTATTAAAATACGTAAGTAATTTTTTCATATTGTAGTATGTATTTTTTTTCTTCACAAACGCATTATATTTATCAGTTATTGCATCAAATGCACTAAAAACTATTAACTGCATTAAATTAAATAACAATATGTGCATCTACATTCTACAATGAATGAAACACTATTAACAAGGTTCCAAAAAGAAATACTAATATTAACCAAACAAAAGATTAAAGTTGTTATAAAAAAGATTAAAAATGATAGGCTCTGCTCATTTGAATGAAACACTATTAACAAGGTTCCAAAAAGAAATAGTAATATTAACCAAACAAAAGATTAAAGTGGTTATAAAAAAGATTAAAAATGATAGGCTCTGCTCATTTGATTGAAATGTGAGACGATATTGCTTAGTCCTTTTCCTTTTTCAATATAATATACTGTAGAAATTTCTAACTTTACAAAACGACAACAAAATGTTTTAGCCAAAAAACAAAAAACAAATTGTTGATTCAAGGAGGAACAAAATCTATATTAAACGGAATCTCTTGGGAAAACAAACCAGTTGGCTTACACCAAATAAGAAAAGAAGAATATACATAATAGAGTTGTTGGATGATATTATTTATAGGGGATATCACGTTTCCAACGTACTACTATTCCTAAAATAAAATAAAAATTCGTTGACATGAAAAAAAAAGTTTTTAATTAAAATTTGTGTGTGTGTGCAAAGGTTTGTAATTTAGATATTTTCTCAAAATCATTAAAGAAAAATGAGCCAACTCTTCACAAGACGTGAAGAAGACTAGAACATAGACAGCTTGTCAGATTTAAATCTCCACACAAAAAAAAATACAAGAAGAAGAAAACAACAAAAAGAAACAGAGCAAGAACAAGAAGAAGAGATACTGCCATGGAAGAATCAGAACAAGCTCTTCCTCTCCGTAACTACAACTCTCAATTCTTATCTAATACTATTATTCTTATAATTCAATTGTCCAATCGATAACGAAATAGTAACAAACATTCTTGACAGTAACGAAAGGCAAAGATGTGACAAACTCATCCTCGGCCTCATCATCTTCATCATGCGACACCAGAGAGGAAACGGAGGATCTCTGTTTACCAATTTCCAGCAACGAGGGAGAAGAAGAAGAAGAGAACTCTCCAATCCGAGAAGTAGCACTCACCGTTCCGACAACAGACGACCCTTCATTACCTGTCCTAACATTCCGCATGTGGGTCTTAGGAAGTCTCTCTTGCATCCTCTTGTCGTTTCTCAATCAGTTCTTCTGGTACAGAAGAGAGCCTCTCACAATCTCCGCCATCTCCGCTCAAATCGCCGTCGTCCCTCTCGGTCGTCTCATGGCTGCTAAAATCTCCGACAGAGTCTTCTTCCAAGGGTCAAAATGGGAATTTACGTTGAATCCAGGTAGGTTTCATATACATCCATATGTAAAGATTGATCTTGTATTGTATCTGAAGTAAGAAAGGAACATGGATCAGTCCACGTTGGTTAGATTATAAGAGAGTTTGTTATCTTTTGGTGAAATATTCAGGTCCGTTTAATGTGAAAGAGCATGTGTTGATCACTATCTTCGCTAACGCCGGAGCTGGATCTGTTTACGCAATCCACGTCGTCACCGTTGTGAAGGCGTTTTATATGAAGAACATAACGTTCTTCGTCTCTTTCATTGTTATTGTTACCACCCAAGTTCGTACTTCTTAAGCTTTTTAAAATTTTCAATTAAAAAAAGAAAAGAAAATTAGGTTTGGGGATTGGTTCGAGGTTATGGTTTCTGATTGACTGAGTGTAAGTTTATGTTCAGGTGTTAGGGTTTGGTTGGGCCGGAATATTCAGGAAATACCTTGTTGAACCGGCGGCTATGTGGTGGCCGGCGAATCTTGTTCAAGTTTCACTGTTTAGGTAAACACAACTTAAAAAATCACTGTAGTGTGTTTTTCACGTTTCCCTCTTGAGTTTCCGATATTTTCTAGGACAATTAGGTGAGATAACAAAAAAAAAAACCAAGTTAAAGATGCAATCAGTTTTCCCATTTTCTCTCTCTAACCTTTTTTATCTCTTTTATCTTTTTTTGTTAGATTTTTAATTTTTTCTTTTTTATGGTTATTTCATATTTGGAAAATTCACCCTATTTTCTATACAGAACAAAAACAAAAGGCATAATCGTGTTTCGGCCCAACTGTCCGACAATTTATAGTGAAGCCATTTCAACTTAAATGATTGTGGGGATGCTTTAATGATAGTAAATTCTAGATAAATATAATCCCATTCCAATATATTCAACAATATTTATATTTACGAATAATAAAAAAAGAAAGAAAATTGAGTTATAAAATTAAAATATTCGATATAATAGAAAAACTATTTTTATTACAAGGATTTTTAATATGCCATATAATTTTCGTCATAGTAAGTGAAAATTGTTGACGTTTTGACTTTTGTTTAAAAGTTGGTTGATTAAACATGGATGCAGATCTGCTCAGAGAAAAAAAAACATGAATGCAGATAATTATGTCAAAGCACATGCCATTCAAGTTTTACGCTATCTGGTGCATAATTTTATTGGACGTCTTCGAAAAGTACAACTGTATGACGTTTTTTTATAAAGACATTTTTGTAGTTATTTGCTTTGAAAGAAAATTGATTTAAGAAACACGCTTTTGTAGTTGACAGAAATATATTAATTTTCTTATATATGTGGTTTAAACTATGCAAGGAGTCGTAGATGATATTTTCGTCTACCAATTATATTTGTAGATTCAAACCGGATTACTTCGACTCATTTGTGTCAATAAATCGAAGTATAAGCCCACATGTGGAAACAAGAGAGATCATAATCTATATATAAATCGTTTTTATGGTTGGCTAAATTGACAGAGCGTTGCATGAGAAAGAAGAACGGAGCAAAGGCGGGCTAACACGTACACAATTCTTCGTGATAGCATTTGTTTGCAGTTTCGCGTATTACGTGTTTCCGGGATATTTGTTTCAGATGTTGACGTCATTGTCGTGGGTTTGCTGGTTCTTCCCATCATCAGTCATGGCCCAACAGATAGGGTCAGGTCTTCACGGGTTAGGTGTTGGAGCCATAGGACTCGACTGGTCAACCATTTCCTCTTACTTGGGTAGTCCACTCGCTAGTCCATGGTTAGTCCAAACTCACTCTGGTGACATAAACCGAAACAAGTTCAAATCAAATTGGTTTATGATTTCTATGTCAAACAAATTGAATTAAACCCGAAATGAAAACAATTTAAGTCTTTTTTTATTCTACCGAACCCGAATCTGGCAAAGTTTTCTAAAACTAAAACTAAACCAATATAATTTGTTCCAATCGATCATCAATTCTCAAAATAAAAAATGACATATTAATGAAAACCCAAACCAAATATCCCTAACACAATGGCCACTGGTAGAGTTCATGGTTTTGCTCTTGGTTTAAATTTGTATACTTACTTTATACGTGCATATGCTTACTTTGTTGTTAACAGGTTTGCTACGGCTAACGTTGGTGTGGGATTTGTGCTGGCGATATACGTCTTAGTACCGATATGCTATTGGCTTGATGTGTTTAAGGCCAAGACCTTCCCTTTATTTTCGAGCTCTCTTTTTACAAACGAAGGTTCAAAGTACAATATCACATCCATTATAGACTCTAAGTTCCACCTTGACCTTCAAGCTTACGAGCGTGAAGGCCCTTTGTATCTTAGCACTTTCTTCGCCCTTAGTTACGGTCTTGGCTTTGCCGCTCTAAGCGCTACCATCATGCACGTTTCTCTCTTCCATGGAAGGTATAGGCTCATACATTACATATATATCTACTAATCAAACCGAGTTCTTATAAATTATTTGTACATGTGTTGGATTTGGGATATATGAATGGTTCTACTTTGCTTGGTTATGCTAATATTTTTCAATGGATCTTTGCAGGGAGATATGGGAGCAAAGCAAACAAAGTTTCAAAGAGAAGAAAGTGGACGTACACACGAGGCTGATGAGAAGGTACAAGGAAGTCCCTGAGTGGTGGTTTTGGTGTATACTCGCTACCAATATTGGAGTCACAATCTTTGCTTGTGAGTATTACATAGACCAACTTCAATTACCATGGTGGGGTGTTCTCTTGGCATGTACAGTCGCCATTATCTTTACTCTTCCCATTGGTATCCTCACCGCTATCACCAACCAGGTAAAACCGATAACTAAAATAAATCAAATATCTGTTATAATCAGAGCCTTCTCAGAAGTTATGTGCCAATCACCACTTGCACGTCCTGATATACGAGTCCTAAATATGATCTTGGTTATATATAATAATTAATGTCAATTTCTTTTGGGTCCAATTCATGTTGTGTAGGCCCCAGGATTGAACATTATCACAGAATATATCATAGGATATATCTATCCAGGATACCCAGTTGCAAATATGTGCTTTAAAGTATATGGATACATAAGCATGAAACAAGCCATCTTATTTATTCAAGACTTCAAACTTGGTCATTACATGAAGATTCCACCTAGAACCATGTTCATGGCACAGGTTACACTCTCTATCTTCAACTACATAATACCACCTCTTAATGTTACAAAGTAATAGTTCACACATAAATGATGTATTTCAGATCGTTGGAACACTTCTCTCATGTTTGGTGTACCTCATAACGGCTTGGTGGCTATTGGAGACCATACCCAACATATGCGATTCTCTTTCTAACTCGGTTTGGACATGTCCAGGCGATAAAGTCTTCTACGATGCATCTGTAATATGGGGACTTATTGGACCACGTAGAATCTTTGGAGATCTTGGTTTATACAAAAATGTCAACTGGTTCTTTCTCGTGGGTGCAATTGCCCCGATTCTTGTATGGTTAGCCTCAAGGATGTTCCCTAGACAAGAGTGGATCAAGCTTGTAAACATGCCGGTTCTAATAAGTGCGATAAGCTCGATGCCACCGGCAACAGCCGTGAACTACACAACATGGCTTCTTGCCGGGTTTTTATCTGGATTCGTTGTGTTTAGGTACAGACCGGATGTCTGGCAGAGGTATAATTATGTTTTGTCGGGAGCATTGGATGCTGGACTAGCATTTATGGGTGTTTTGCTTTATATGTGTTTGGGACTTCAGAATGTGAGTTTGGATTGGTGGGGAAATGAGCTTGATGGTTGTCCTTTGGCCACATGTCCAACCGCTCCTGGTATTGTTGTTGAAGGTTGTCCACTTTATACGTAAAAAATTGTTTGCGACTCAATTCAATTGGGAAATGGCGAAGGCGTTTGCAATGATAAAGTTTGGCCGGTGCAACTGGTGCCTAAGTTATTTTTTCTTTTCTTTTCCTTCACTCTCACATACATTGTGAGATTGTTGTGTATAAATTGTAAACATTGTTCATTAGTAGGGAAGGGCATTGATCAACAGTTTGGTTTGATTATTTTTTTCTTCTTCTTTCTATTATTTCTTTTCGTTCCTTTTGTAATTCGTTCTTGGGCATAATTTCTTAATCGAATTGAAACCAATTGTTTATAAATTGGGTATTAAAAAAGATAGTGTATTAAAATTCTAATTAAAATTAAAGTAATGTATTAATATAGAATTTTCCTTTTAGAAATTTACATCCAATAACTATAGTTTGTTGTACATTCAAAACAACAACATGGACTACAATCGGCTCTTTATCCTGAAGTATGCTTTCCAAGCTGCAGTATATGCTCTATGGAGAGAAAGAAATCTGCGTAAACATGGTGAGACGCCTTCACCTCCTTCCCGCCTAATAAAACTGATTGACAAGATCATTCGGAACCGGTTGACCACAGTCCAAATGGAGGACAAAAAGCTAGCTGAAAGTCTGATCATCTGGTTCAGCTTTCAAGTCTGAGCTTCTCTCTCTTTGCCTGCTAAATCTTGTTAAGCTTTCCTCTATCTATTTCTCTATAATAATTATCAACTATATATGCATGTAAATGTACAACAGACTTTTTTTTGATTTGAAATTTAACATTCTTTTCGAAAAAAAGAAGTGTTCCAACGATCTGTTATTTCTAAATCCCACCAAAATCACCCTAAATTTTTTAAAATCTCACTTAAATCCCACAAACTTTAATATCCCCTCAAAACTCTTAAAATTCTTAATCTAATACACCTCTTTACTGGTTTTTTTTAAATTTAAGTTTTTTGTTGTTATTCACAAATTTATCCTTTAGTTTATTGGTTAATTTGTTGAAAAAAAAAAAATCTTTCACCTAAAAGTAAACTGAGAGATCTGTGAACAAAACAAAAAAGTAAACTGAGATCCATATGCATTACGACGTCGTTTTCCTAAATCCCTCTTTTAACTATTTTCCCTAAAGTCTCTCTCCTCTCTCCATTGATTTCTGTTTCCGAACCTTAAACTAAGATCCATTGCATAACGACATCGTTTTTCCTAAAACCCTCTTTTAACGATTTTCCCAAAGCTTCAGACTTTCTCCAAAGTCTCTTTCTTTCCTCTCTCCATTGATTTCTGTTTCCCGAACCTTAAACCGGAGAGCCATGGAACCAGAATCAGAGAGAAACAACGACGCAACCCTAACCACCGTAAAAGACATGAGAGCAAGACTAGAGAATCGAATACAAACCCAACACGACGCACACTTAGATCTCCTCTCCTCTCTCCAAACCATCGTCCCAAACATAATCCCATCTCTCGATCTCTCTCTCCAACTCATCTCCTCCTTCACAAACCGACCATTCTCCCCAACACCTCCTCTCCCCGAACCCAAACCAGACAAGAAACAACCCCATCCAATCACCAAACCAGAGTACCACGACTCCAAACCAATCCTCATCGACTCGAACCAAAGAGACTCAGGTTCAGCCCCTGAAGCAGATGGATCGAGTGGAAGTCCCATGGCGCTCGTGAGAGCAATGGTTGCTGAGTGTTTGCTTAAACGAGCACCGTGGAGTTCGACTGATTCGTCTAATGTAGTGAGGAAACTCGAGAATGATGAGAACGCTAGACCCGCGGAGAAAGCTGCGTTACGTGACTTAGGTGGAGAGTGTGGACCGATACTCGCTGTTGAGACTGCTCTTAAGTCGATAGCTGAAGAGAACGGTTCGATTGAGTTGGAGGAGTTTGAGGTTAATGGCAAAGTTGGAATCATGGTTTTGGCTATTGATCGAACTAAGTTGCTTAAGGAGCTTCCTGAGAGTTTTCAAGAATCGGGTCGGGTTGTTGAGACACCGGGTACGGGTACTGGAACTGGGTCGGGTAGTTTTCAGAGAGTTGAGATGTGGGGGGGAGGTGATCCGAGTTTGGGGTATAGGCCGATGATGAATGCGCCAAGAGGAGGAGGGATGGGGATGATGGGGATGCATCATCATCCTCATCATCATCCAATGGGGATGATGGTGAGACCACCACCACCACAGTTTGCTATGCCTTTGCAGGTTCAAGTGCAGCAGGCGAATCAGAAGCTTAGAAGTGAGGAGGATGATTTGAAAGATGTTGAGGCTCTTTTGAGTAAGAAGTCTTTTAAGGAGAAGCAACAGTCTAGGGCTGGTGAGGAGTTGCTTGATCTTATTCATCGTCCTACTGCCAAAGAAGCTGCGACTGCAGCTAAGGTAAACGCTATTAATGCTCTTTTGGTAGTTGAAGAGTTAAAAGTTATGATTTTTATAGCATGTGAATGTGAGTTTTGAAGCTAGTCTTATTCATAAGTTATGGTGATCCAAAGGTGTATTAAGGTGGACTAGATAACGTATGATTCTTGAGCATGTTAATGTGAATGTGAGTTTTGAAGGGACTGAGGATGAACATAGTATTGAGATGAAATGCAAAGAGTTATTTAGTTGAGATGCTTGTTTCTTCGGTTTGGATGATGATAGTTATGGCTTCTGTTCTATCTGGCTCAGATATTTGGAAAGCAAGGGGCTTTCTATCGAAAATAATCACCTTATGAGATCTAGATGTTTACTGTGTTTGACGTGTTCATCTTCGTAGCATCTACATTTTCTAGCTTTTCATACAACACTTGTTTGTTTTGTCTCTCAGTGTGGGGTTAAAGTTTTCTACTTTCTAGTTTCAGTCTCGATGTAGGGAAAACAAAAATCTTTCTAGTCTCTGCACAAAACTTGTGTGTTGGTTGTGGCTTTTTTACTTAGTATCTACACCCCTGCTACTGCGTCTAGTCTCAACTTGTCTAGATGTTACGTTTTGTTAGTTTTCATGTCATCTTTTGATAAAAGTTTGGTTCTTGTGAGTTAACTGGTGTATTGTTGTGCTCTTTACAGTTTAAAAGCAAAGGAGGGTCACAGGTTAAGTATTACTGTAGGTATTTAACTAAAGAGGATTGCCGTCTTCAGTCTGGTTCCCACATAGCCTGCAACAAGGTTTGAACCAACAAGTTCACATTATATCAGAATTTCGGAATGCTATATTGTTACAACTTCATAGCGAATAGAATTGGCATTGGTTTGCAATTCTTATGACTTGTATATATGCTTTCAGAGACATTTCCGTCGACTAATCGCTTCACATACCGACGTCAGCCTAGGAGATTGTTCCTTTCTCGATACTTGTCGTCACATGAAGGTAACTCTTTAACGACATCATCTATAAGTACTTAGGTTTGTTTCGTGTAAATAAATGGTAATTGAGCAACGGTTATTCTGGACTTGGACAGACTTGCAAATACGTGCATTATGAGCTCGACATGGCTGACGCTATGATGGCTGGTCCAGATAAGGCACTGAAGCCTCTACGTGCTGATTACTGTTCTGAAGCTGAACTTGGTGAGGCACAATGGATTAACTGCGACATCCGTAATTTTAGAATGGACATTTTGGGAACTTTTGGAGTTGTTATGGCGGATCCACCATGGGATATTCACATGGAACTTCCATATGGAACAATGGCTGATGACGAGATGCGCTCACTCAATGTTCCCTCGTTGCAGACTGACGGTTTGATTTTCCTCTGGGTCACCGGTCGTGCAATGGAGCTAGGCCGCGAATGGTACTTAAGAAAAATCTCAGCTTTAGGTATCTTGTGATTTCCATTTATGTTTTGTTTCTTGTGAAGTTTGGAGCATTGGGGATACAAGCGAGTGGAAGAGATCATATGGGTGAAGACGAATCAGCTTCAACGTATTATACGAACAGGAAGAACAGGTCACTGGCTCAACCATAGCAAAGAGCATTGTCTGGTTGGAATCAAAGGAAACCCAGAAGTGAACAGAAACATCGACACAGATGTGATTGTTGCAGAAGTTAGAGAGACAAGTCGGAAGCCAGACGAGGTTTGTCCATATTGATTTGTTGTATATAAATTGTGGAGACTTCTTGTGATAAAATAATGATTCAACAATTTGTTACCTTACCAGATGTATGCAATGTTAGAGAGGATCATGCCAAGAGCAAGAAAGCTAGAGTTATTTGCCCGTATGCACAATGCTCACGCCGGGTATAGTTTTTAAACTTTTTTTTTTAATTGTCATATGATCAGTAAATATGATTCTGTTGTCATGACTCTCATGAATGTACTTGTTTATATAGATGGCTATCACTAGGGAATCAGCTTAACGGTGTGCGGTTAATAAACGAAGGCCTTCGAGCTCGGTTTAAGGCATCGTACCCTGACGTAGATGTGGAGCCACCATCACCACCAAGAGCTTCAACAATGGAGACAGAGAACGAACCGATGGCTATTGACTCAATCACAGCTTAGTTGGATATCAGAACTAGAGCCAAAAGTCTCAGCTTTGTTGAATCTAGACCGTTGAAAACTGCAGTCTATGATGAGCTAATGACCGGTGGTCATGTTGATTTGTTTAAGTTAACATTTGTGGCATGTTGTAATGTAAAAAAATCATTACGAAAATGAAATGAAAAAGCTTTTAAAAGCCTTCAAATGATTCTAATAGAAAACTGACCAAACATTAACGACAACATTGTCAAACGCAAAATCACATTTTATTTTTATGGAATTGTACGGAATCGGTCGCTTATTATTCGCTCCAGTACTTCTCATCGTCAACATCCTTTCCATTTTCCAACGAATCCTCACCGTCCGATTCGTTGACCAAACCCATCTTGAATCTCCTCACATCTTCCACAGCTGCGTTCCTGAAAAGCCCAACATCAACGGCTCCAGCGACCATACTGTAACCACGTTCCCGGATCGCAACGGGTCCGTCATGCGGCATCGCGAAGCCCGACAAGTAGGCCCCACCTTTACCCGGGTCTGACGTCAGCACCGATTTCTCCGCTTTCCTCATCATCTCTCTCACTTTCTTGTGCCCTGGGTCCCACAAGTAACCCATGCTAGCGCTCAGATCCAACGGTCCCATTTGCACGCAGTCAACACCATCAACGGCTGCGATCTCATCAGCTTTCTTCACTCCTTCAGCCGATTCCACCTGGCACATAATCAGAATCTCATCCGCGTAATTACCTAAATACCCTTCATCAATCCCATACTTGGACGCACGCACCACTGTATGAGCCGATCCACGGATCCCATCAGGAGGGAACCTGCAATACGACACCGCTTTAGTCGCGTCCTTGCGAGACTCAATCATAGGGAACATGATTCCTTGTGGGCCTAGATCTAAGGCCTTTTTGGCCCATGTTTGACAGTTTTCTGGTAACCGAAGAATGGCGGCTGTACCGGCGGCGTTAAGAGCTCTGATGCAATCTAAAGCCTCCGGTATGCCTCCGTGACCGTGTTCCATGTCGACAACGACGTAATCGTACCCGGAGTGAGCAGCGATCTCGGCTAGAGTCGGAGAGAAGGAGAGCAAGAAGAGGCCGTAGAGAGTTTCTCCTCCGGCGAGGCGAGATTTCAAGGAGGTTTTGGATCGATTGGTGATTCCTTCGACGGTGGGAGAAGTGACGGCGGCAGCGGGGGAGTGATCGGAGGGAGATGAAGAGTATCGGATTGGAGTTAGGGTTTTCCGGGGAAATGAAAGTGATGATGATCTGACGGAGGTGGACTTTGAAGGAGACGGTTTTCTGATGATCGGGGAAGAGGAGTTAAAGAGATGTGTTGCATCAGCGTTGACGGCGGAGAAGATTGAAGCGGTGGTGGCCATGACGGTGTCACCTGGGAAGTATCGAGTAAAGAGAGTTTTATGTGTGTTTTCAAGATTCTCAAGTGTTGTTTAGTAATTGTAATGACCAAAATGAAATTAGAGTATCCGCGCTTATCACATCGTTTCCGAGCCAGAAAATTAAACTTCATGCTGTTTTTTTCGTTCATAAACGGCAATATGTGTCAGATACACCTAATCTTATGACAGCGACTAAAATCCAACAAAAAAATCCTTCAATTTATAAATACTTAATTAAAATTTATATATTATATTTAAAAATTAATAATCTTTCTAGTTTTGATTAGTTGTTCTTTTAACAAAATGAACAATAGATTAAAAGGTATTTAGTTTATTATAATTTTTATTAAGACAATTCAACCAATAATATAATATTTTATAGAATACAAATTGTTATAAAATATTAAAAATCATTAAATTTTGCATTAAAATTTGAAACAAAAAATCTCTAAAACAAAAACTAATCAAAATAAAAGAGAATATATTTTATTTAAATTTATAAATTCTATACAAATTTCTAAATCAATTAAAATATATAAACGAATAACAGTTTTCTTATATATATATATATATATATATATAAATGAACCAGATTATTTAAGAAAAAGAATTAAAGTCCATTCGTTTTTTTAATAGATGTATAAAATTGATATATAGTATCTCTGAAAATATTAATGTAATTCAAATTTTAAATCTTTTTTTATCTTTTCAACCAAAAAAAACTAGATTCAATATATAAAATAACTATATTCTAAAAGTTTTGAGGACAGAATTTTTTTTTTATTCTAATCTAATATATCTGAAAAATGTGATAAATCTCTAATAATTTATTCAAATCTAAATTTTACGATTTCTACAGAAGTTCCTAAATTTACACGTACACATCTTATTAAGGAAAAAAAAAATCTCTAGTCATTTTATGTAAATTTGTACTGGTAACACCCACACAAAAAGGAGTTCCAGTAGTATTTATCGTAATTCGTTGACAAAAAGAAAAGCAAAGGGGAATTTACACAGTTTTGTTCATCCTTATTCAACGCCAAACCAAAGTCATTTTAGTCAATTGTCACTCGTGAGAGCTACAGCCCCTAGCCCAAAGATAAAGTTGTGGATGCGTCAATCTCTTCACCATATCCACGTGTCGTAATCTTAGATGCTCAACACTCTCGCCATGTCAACAAATCCCCAATCTCGTTTTCGTCGTCGTGGTCAACTTCGATCAGAAATATTCGCACACTCGTCTAGCCGAAAAATTAACCAAAAGTAAAGAAGCAAAAAAAAAAAAAACAAAAAAAACAAAAAAAAATAAATTAATACACAAACTTCAATGGTGTCTCGGCTTCGTCTTGTTCTAGAGTACTTTAATTTCTTCTAGTCTCTCTTTTGTTTACTCCAAATCATTTTTTCCCCCAATTTAAATTTTTTATTTTTCTGAAGACGAAAATCGGATTTGGTGGTTGTTACTTGTTAGGACTGTTTTGGGAGCTAGACGGCGTAAGAAGATGGCGAGTGGTAGTGGTAGTGGTAATAAGAAGAAAGGTTTCTCTGTAAACCCTAAAGATTACAAACTTATGGAAGAAGTTGGATATGGAGCTAGTGCTGTTGTCCATCGAGCAATTTATCTTCCTACTAAAGAAGTCGTCGCTATCAAGTGTTTGGATCTCGATCGCTGTAATAGCAATCTGGTTCGTTTCTATTAAACGACCTCGTTTTTTGGTTACATGAGTTTTTAGTTTTTAGTTGTAGATTTGAGTTGGAGGGAGGGTTTCTCATAATACAAGACACAACAAACTCGAGATCATGTAGTGAATATGTAGCACCAAAAGCTTTCATCTTTGTTCGAGGGACTATGACCAAAGTGTTCTGCTTTTGTAGTGAATCTAGTTGATGAAGTGGTCATCTATAATGGATTTGTTTTAGCATTCGTGTTTCAAATTAGTTTTTTTTCGTGATTCCCGTTTGCGTCAAAGTTGATGTGTTGGTTTGTTTTTTTGCTAGGATGATGTAAGGAGAGAGGCTCAGACAATGAGTTTGATAGACCATCCGAACGTTATAAAGTCGTTCTGTTCGTTTGCTGTTGATCATAATCTCTGGGTCGTCATGCCGTTCATGGCTCAGGGTTCGTGTTTGCACCTTATGAAAGCAGCTTATCCAGATGGATTTGAAGAGTCGGCTATATGTTCTATGCTGAAAGAAACACTTAAAGCTCTTGATTATCTTCATAGACAAGGGCATATCCATCGAGATGTTAAGGTGTCAGCTTTAACTTGAGATTTTTTTTTTTGTTTCGTTCACATTGATTTATTCCCTTCTTCATGTCATGTATTCAAAACTTCTTTTTGTCTCTTTCCTATTAGGCTGGAAACATACTTCTTGATAACACTGGGGAGATTAAGCTTGGTGATTTCGGTGTCTCTGCATGCTTGTTTGACACTGGAGATAGGCAACGTGCAAGAAACACATTTGTTGGTACTCCATGCTGGTTGGTTATTGTAGTTCTCTTCAGTTTTATCTTCTTTAGCTTCTTTAGTACTCGATGATTAAATGTAATATCTTGTTTCTATTTGTAGGATGGCACCAGAAGTCTTGCAGCCAGGAAGTGGATACAATTCAAAGTAAGTTTATGGTTTTCATATCAAGTGACAGCCAAAAGATTATACTTCTCTGCATGGTCCCTTTCAAATAGAATTGGCTGATTTTAGTTGATCTAGATAGTGTTGTGATTGATTTAGCCGCACAGCTTTTCCCTTAGTTGGTTGTATGCTAGCGAGTATTTTTTTATATAAATCCAAATAACAGCTATTGGTTGGTTTGGTCTTCTGTATCTTCATTACAGGGCTGATATCTGGTCTTTTGGAATAACTGCGCTGGAGTTGGCTCATGGTCATGCACCTTTCTCAAAATATCCTCCCATGAAGGTATTCAATACTTTTCATATGTGTATTGAGAACAGATCTTATTCCTTTTTCCCCGTAACAGGTACTCTTGATGACTATTCAAAATGCACCGCCTGGCCTTGATTATGACCGTGATAAGAAGTTTTCAAAGGTACTTGTGTTCTTCCTAGGTAGATATTATGTTATTTTCCGTTGCAAGACTTGTTCTAATTAAGAGATATTCAGCTGTGCCCAGTCCTTTAAAGAAATGGTGGCCTTGTGTCTGGTGAAAGATCAAACAAAAAGGCCAACCGCTGAAAAGTTGTTGAAGCACTCATTTTTCAAGAATGCAAAGCCTCCAGAGATCTGTGTCAAAAAGTTATTTGCTGATTTGCCACCTCTCTGGACCCGCGTAAAAGCCCTTCAGGTTTGCCATGCCTATATCTTCTTCAAGCTTGTTGTACTCGTCGTGTTCGACTCTAATGAACCGTTTTATGACAGGCTAAGGATGCTGCACAGCTTGCTTTAAAAGGAATGGCCTCTGCTGACCAGGACGCTATATCACAGGTGACAAAAGTTTGAAACTATGACTTAAGAATCGAAATTGCACAACGCTTATAAAAAGTTACTTTTCATGTCAGAGTGAATACCAAAGAGGAGTAAGCGCTTGGAACTTCAATATTGAAGATTTGAAAGAACAAGCATCTTTGGTAAGCTATATTTTGATAGTATTTCTTAAATGGTACTATATTGAGAAACCATTGTTTGCCATCAAAGAACCTGTGATTACATTCTTTTTTTTTCTCTGTGCAATAGCTAGATGATGATGACAGTCTAGCAGAGAGTAGGGAAGAAGATGAAATTTTTGGCGAACAGATGCATAATAACAGAGAGCAGGTATCTAGTCTTCAACTGCCATCTGAAAACATGAACGGAAAGGAAAAAGTTTCAGATACTGAGGTGGTAGAACCGATCTGTGAAGATAAATTCACTTTCAATTCAACCGCTTCTTCAGTTGAACGAACAACACCAAATTCAGAGCACGACGTTCCACAGGGAAAGGCTAAGCTAGTGAGACGCCAGACTCATAGTGGACCACTTTCACCCGGTATTTTGTTAACTAATTCGGATTCAGAGAAAGGCCATGGTTATGCAAGGTTTGCCATTAGCTAATTGTTGTTCTAGAGATGATTAGATTACAGTATTCTACACATCAGATCTGCTTCTCTTTTCTCTCGGAACTTTCAAATGCTCCAACTTTGAATTTGCTATCTGCTAGGCCTGAGAATGAACGCCTGCTGGCACCATCAGCCCGGAGGGCACCAAGCTTTAGTGGCCCATTGAATCTCCCAAACCGTGCTTCAGCAAACAGTTTTTCAGCTCCTATAAAATCTTCTGGAGGTGAGGAAGTCCATTTGTAGCATCCAACTTATTACTATTTTTGTTCCTTCTACTGCTCGTTAGCTCAGAGTGGTGTCTTTTCTTAAATAGGATTCCGTGATTCTCTAGATGACAAGTCGAAGGCTAATGTGGTTCAAATCAAAGGAAGATTCTCAGTAACATCAGAAAACTTAGATCTTGCAATGGTGGGTATATCTTTTCCTGCTAATTTGTCTTTCCTTGACAGTTACTAAACAAACCAACATAATCTAGGATGTTTCAATGGATAGTTCCGTATTGATCTCTTGTTTGTTTTAGTCTCTGCGTTGTCGTTGTAGACTGATGATTCTCCTTGCCCGAGTTTACCTGGTTAATTCATACTCTTTAATCTGCAGGGATCCCCTTTGAGAAAATCTGCCAGTGTTGGGAATTGGATACTCGAATCTAAAATGGTCAGTTTGCTACCTTAAAGACTTCTCTTAGTTGGGAGGATTTCTGTTTCCTAATGAGAACATTCGTATATTTATAGCAACCGCCAACGGGTCAGCCTGTCAAGGAGTTAAGTAGTCATCCTGCGTCTCCCTCATTCATCATGCCTAAACTTCAAAATCTGCTTCAGCAAAATTCAATTCAACAGGTGTGGAAAAAAGTCGCATCGAGACATGAGTTTGTATTGAGTTTTTACAGCTCTCACGTTTTGTTTTGTCTTAATGGAACTTTGTAACTTCAGGATCTTATTATTAATCTACTGAATAGCTTACAAGCTGCTGAAGCAACAGATGGTAAGATAGACACTTCAGTCCATTTTGTTTGTTTATAAGGACGAAGTATGGCGACAGATACTTAACTCTCATCCTTGTTATAGTTTCTCAGAATGGAAAGTTACCTCCTTTGCCTCGAGGATCTGACAGCAATGGAGCTGTAAGTAGATATCAACTTTGTTCTTCGGATAATAAATCACTTAAGCAGTCACGTCCGTCAAATTCCTTGCTTTGTCTTCGGATCACAGGTTGAACCCTCATCTTCCGAGAGAGAAAGGTTACTACTTAACAAGATCTCTGAGCTTCGGGCTAGGTCGTTCCTCTTCTTCTGTGAATCAAACCTTTCTTTATAGAGATCAATGTGGTATAGTCTTTCTAATTGCTTCAAAAATTCAATTTCTTTAGGATGAAAGAGTTGACGGAAGAACTTGAAGAAGAGAAATCAAAACACACCCAAGTAAGTTAACACTTTTGACCTCAAGAAACAGACCCTTTAAACGTCACATTGTCCCTCGATTCAAAGAATTTGCTAGTTATCGAGTTAATCTTATCTTTTGAACCATAATCATCAAGCATATCTTGTGATTATCTACAGCTGCAGCAGAAATTTAAATCAATCACCGGTCACTTGTAATCAGAGACCGGAACAGTAATGAGCCACACAGAAACTTTAGCAGAAGTGTACAGTATAGTTTGTACACTACAGAGATACCAGAGAAGGACAGATTTGGTTCTGTTGTGTGTGCAGAAGCAGACGTCATCGGCCATTTGTTTCTTACAGGAGGGACAGAATAAATGGTAAAGAAGGCTCGTGGTCACTTGTATTTGAGTAAAATTATATAATCTTACGTTTTGAGTAAGAGAAATATATTTTTGTTGTATTGTTATTAGTAACTAATATAGGCTCTCATCCTCTTTGTTTTCGTGGATTGTAAATGAAACTTGATCAAATGTATTTGTATTGTATCCACCAGATTCTTTTACTTATAATCCCATGGAGTGATTTATAAACATATTTGTTCTAAGAGAATGTTCTAACACTTGTTTGCTTTCAGTTCAATTAGTTTTCTCCTTTATAAGAAAGTCATCTAGCTATTGTACAAGAACAAACAACAGTAAGGTCTTAAATCTTGAATTTTGTGAGAGTTATGTTTTGGGTATCAAGTTTGTTCATTTGTTGGTTTTATTTTTGCATTTTTTTATAAAGAAAGTTTAATAGTTTCGATCCGTGGCAAAGAATTGTAAGTAATGGTGGGGTTTTTGAGTCCATTGTGTTTTCATTGCTGCAAAAAAATTGAAAAATATGTGGATTTCAAACTATAAAAACAAAAAATTACAATTCAAGTACAAAGTTACAAAATTCAATTGTGGAATTACAGTTTTCTTACTTTAATAACAAAAACTACATTAAAAACAAATGAGCGCGTGTGACCCAAGTTATGAAATCAATCAGTAGATGAAAACCCTAATTTGCAATTTCCACCTTTGTTTCCAAAACCATCAATCGTATAAGACAGTCCGACACATAGGGCAGGTGCTCTTCCGTCGAACCCACTCCAAGAGACAAGGACCATGGAAGACATGAGAACAGTTCATATACGTGACGAAACCACGTTTCGAAGTAGAACCAGAGAGGTTGTCAAGGCAAATCGAACACGACTCTGTTTCCATCTTCAAACCCTCGAGTTCCTTTCTAGCTACGTTCCCTAGTAGAACAACCCTCATAACCTTCTCCTCCGACAATAACCCCTCGTCTGGAGGAGGATCGGACATAACCACGACGTTCTGGTAAGTGATTGTGACGGAAGCGGTCACGGTTATAAACCCGTCACGACCAAACCCTAAGTTGTTTGCAACCGTTGAGATATCCAGTGCTAAGTCTTCGCATAACCAACGATGGTTCACGAGTTTATCTCTGAGAAGCTCTTGGATGTCGAGTGGGTTTGAACTAGAGAGATCGAGATCGACGAAAAGTGGTGGAGAAACAGAATCAGACCGGCCGGTTAATGTCCGATCACCTGTTCTTGGATCTTCAAGAATCTCATCGACCTTAGTTTGGACCTTGATCAAGACTTTGTTTCTTGAGTATCTTCGCGATGGAGAGATCTGTTTTATTCCCTTGGTGCTAAAGTCCACTTCTGGTTCTGAAAGATTCATGTTTTGAGAAGGAGAACTTCGTAAACCGACCAAGAAAAACACTGAGAAGAAGCTGAGAGAGAAATAGAGAGAGTTTTGGTTATTTTCGAACCAATTGAGAATTGTGATGCGTTAGGATCATGTGTATATATATATATATATATATATATATATATATAGAAGAAGCGCGTCGATCTGTTTGGTGGTGTAACGGTCATATACGCGGCAGAGGCACGTGGGTGTTAATGGGCTTTATTAAGTCATTCTTCCAATATGTTAATGTGCCGTTCGTTGAAGTCGGTGTTTACGCTCTCTCCCTAATCATACACCATGATCCTGCGGATGTCAGGTTCCTATACCGCGCTATCTGCGTGAACAAATGCTCCCTGAAACTAATCGGAGATATCAAGATTTCCGACACTTTTTTTGGATTTTGGTAGAGAGTTTCCGCTCTTACCTCCTGATTTTTGAACGATGTTTTCGATGTGTCTGTTCCTGTGATGTTCTCTCTAGCTAGTTACGTAAGATATCTAACGGGATTAAACTGCTCCGGTTATGAATGTTCCGCTTGACCGCAGAGCATTTTACAAAGAGCTGTACTGCTTTGAATCTGTTGTGATATGCTGCTACATGCAAGGCTGTGTTACCGTCTTGGTCACGTTTGTTCAAAAATTGCATCTCTAGCGATTTCCCCGTCTATTTGTCGCAGTCTTTGGACCCATCCTAAGAGTATCTCTTGCTGTTTATACCTATCGTTTAAGACGGCGATGTGTAGAGCGGTTTCACCGTTCACGTTTGCATCTCTATTGCATCCCGGACAAGCTAACTGTCTACAATGGATATATAGTGGTGATTTCCGGTGAGTTTTCGTATTTTGCTAGTTACTTTTGTTTTGCATACGGTAGATAATGGTGGTTGTGTTCTAAATACAGTTTTCTAAAATTCTGAACAATAACATCCGATAAATCTCCGCTCACATGAAAATGGAAAATAGTTTAAAACATATTTCATATAGAAAAAGGAAATTTCAAATCCCAAATAAAAAAGGTTACCAGAAATTATTTGGGATAAATTGTTAAAATAAAACAATTGACGAAACCTTTGATCACAGTTAGAAGCATCTACCAAAGAGATTTGATCCGTACATCAGTGCAAAAGAACTCTTTATTAAAGATGATACTTTTCTCCATTGGAAACTCTATCATTCGGAAAAGCACATGATTTGGATTTCGGATAAACTTCCTCTCATCGGCTATGGCGGAGATCAGATTTGGGGAAGCATTCTTCAAGGTGACATATATGGAGGCAGACCAAATTCCATTTTTACAACTGTTTCTACACCTTCAGCTTTGGTTATTTTTAACAGGTGTAAACAATGTCAAGTGTTGAATTCAAGGAGGACAAAGTCAAAGCTAAACCCTGATGGAAGGTCTTGGATACGGAAGAATTGGTATCTAATCATAGAAACAAAATTTTAACTAACGAAAGCAATGGTTTTTATTATGCTGTGTGTTATCAGGAGTTTTAGCCAAGAGTTGCTAGGCAAACACACATTTTGCATAAAAAAAGATCACATTTTAGGAAGGAAAATAATAGAGTTAAGTCTCTGTTTGCGAATAAGTCTTTATTTTGGAAAGCATCGTAAAATTCATTTCTTATTGCATCGTCTTTAATATATGGTGCATATTTTGCTTATGCAATAATTTGTTTTTCGGAATGTTTATTGACTTTGTAATCTTTTACTTATCTCAAACATTGTATTATCACTTTGTAATTTCAAGATAAATAAAATTTTAATTTCGTCAAAAAAAAAAAAACAATTTCTTAATAGAAAAATGGAAACCACAATTTCTATAAATAAACACGTACCCCAAGGAAATCTATCTCAGAGAAACAAAACAAAAGCTTGTGTCTCCTACAATGTCCACTCGATTCGGAAAGATTAGCTTTGTGTTCTTCGTCTTAGTCGTCTTGCTTTTGGTGGGAGTTTCACATGCTCGTTTTTGTAATGTTGGTGGTTTCGTTGAAATAAACGGTGAACTGGTGGAAGCAGGGGCGGACAAAAAAAATATTTAGTATAGAGCAAAAATAATTTTTTTAATATAATAAAAATTAATTAAAATAAAACAATATTTATATATTATATTTTAAACTTTAGGTTTGTAAAAATTAAGATTATTAGTCAAGAAATTTTTTATTGATTTTAAGATTATATATATATATATATGACCATATATATAACCTTTAAAATAAATTATATAGATAATAAAATAGTTTTTATTTTAAAATAACTAATTCTAAAATATTTATATACTGAAAACCAAATCATATAATTTACTATGTTTACTAAATACTGTCTCTTACTATTTTTTTTGACAAAGAATGAGGAATCTTTTTTTTTGTCACTAGATAAATAATGAATATTGTCCGAGAAAACTAAATAAATATTAAAAGTTTTGTCTCAAAATCGTGTCTCTTACTAATTTAAACAGGTTATATAATTTATTAATGAATTTAAATTAATATGTTAAAAGGTATAATTAAGAAATAAAATAAGAAAGAAAGAAAATATTTCAACAAAAATATAAAAGAAAGGAAAAATTATTATATGTAAATCAATGGTAAAAAAATAAAAATAAACATTGTAAATCTATGGAATATAAGAGATAGTAATATAGTATGGGTCCTTTCGAGAAGAAAGAAAATAAGGAAGCTTAAGTCTTAGAAGAAAAAAAAGCAGAGCAGCAACGTTATTAAATTATTAATAACGTGGGACAGTTTAACAAACAAAGTAATGAAACAATTACAAATAATGGCTAGGTAGAAAAATTTTAAAATGAGTATTGGGGCACTTACCACACCTTACTCTCACGTAGGTCCGCCCCTGGGTGGAAGTATATCCAAGAAATATGCATGTGAAAGTCGAGGATAACGATGACCTAATTGACGAGAAGGTGAATACATTGGTGAGTTGCATGCGAAGCTTGTAGATACATACGGCGCCAACTTGATGTGGAGGATTGATGTTTTTCTGTGTTTTTGTTTCTCTTTATTGTTTACGGATTTATCTTTTAGGCTTTTCTTTTGTATTGCAAGCAGATGTTCTGCTAGGTTTTCAAACTCTGTATAACAAAACACAAATCGAAATAGTTCACCGTTTGTTCACGTTTGCAACTCTGTCATGAGATCAGTCTCTCCTTAGCACCTTTATACAAAAACAAACCGTCTCAACTCATCGTTATACCAAAACGATCAAATTACTTCAACAAAGCAAACACATGTAGGTTATTGATTAAAACATGATCTAATTGATAGAATTAGAAGATCATTTTCCGTAGTGTTTCATTAGTATTTATATGAATTTAATCTAAAAGTAATAAAGAATTATACGCACCTTCTCTTCCTCAAAGGCGAACAAGGTCAGGATTAAACGTGACTAAACTTAGAATCACCCGTGTTTGAACTTCCTCTATACCGAGATGCAATGGACTTAACCCATACGTGTTAAGTTTTCTAGCAAAGGATGGCTTTAGATTCATCATCTCCATGGCAAAAGCAAGGTTCCCGGAAGCAGAAGCTACATGAAGAAGTGTGTTGATGAAAGGTACTGCATCAATGATTTTTCAAGAATGTGTGGATTCTCATGAATAACTTCATACAATTCATTGATGCTTCCGATTTGAGTTGCTACGATCAATCTTGGATCCATTGGAGAAATGTGAAGAAGAAAGAACTGTGATCTTTTCAAGAATTAACACAAAAAAAAACGTGCATTACTTGGATAATATATGGAGGATTTTTATCGTTTGAACACGGATATGATGTGAATATGATCCATCAATTGTTTAATGTAATCTATTTGATTTGACTTTGGCTAAAGCCAATAGAAGACAAAAACGAGATAAAAGAGACTACAAAAGTCTTCTGTAGGACTACAATATATGACTTGATCCATTAATTTAAGAAAAAATTAACCTAGCTACTACCAGCCCAACAGATTTTGAAATCTTTATTATTATTTTTTAATGACCGCATTGTTTTCCTTTGTTTGTTCCTTCAAATTACTGAAAAGTATCCCTCCTTGCTAACCTTTATAGAGATCTCACATTTCTTTTATTTTACTAGCAGTAATGTTACTAATGTATTTGGTAGGTTTTGAATACATATAAGCGGGAAATCCGGTTTAAGTAATCGGTTTTGTAGAAACTGTAACAAAATATCACCACCGTTTGTGATTTGTTTGGATATTATTCGATGTAACTGATTTTCAATTAAAACCGATCGAGTTATAAACAAGCTTTTGTTTGATTTCGGTTTAAATATTGGTATGTGTCAAAATGTTGAATAATCAGAAATTTGAGTCTTGCTTTAGAAGAGAAGAAGAGAAAGGCAAAGTTTATGATAATCTAGAGCATAGAAAATGAGGATCTCTACGGTATTGGTATCCTCGACAAAGATCAAAACGCTGGCAAAAACAAGAACAGAGAAGTCAAAATCCAAGGGGATTTTGTTGGAGTTGTGGGGAAGATGGTCATTACAAAAACCAGTGTCCATCTAGCAACTTTAACAAGCCGATGGAAAGGACCAATAATGAAGAAGGAGAAGCAGTAGTTTCACATGAGGGAATAATGCTCGAGCAGATGCGTTGATTCTTGACACCGGCTTTAAGTTTCACCTCACTCCAATAAGAGACTTGTTTGCTGATTTTCATGAGAAACGATCAAGGGATAGTACAAATGGAAAATGAAACTGCCTCAGAAGTAAAAGGCATATAAGACATGTGAAGCTGCAAACATCTGATGGAGTGTCAGGTACATTTGAATTACAAGGCTGTCCATATGTATAAAAAATGGTGTTGATGGAGATTGAACGTGGCTGCAGAAGTTCTCATGGAAGGATTAATGACACGAAACTCTGTATTTTCTACAAAGTGAAACAAAATCACACTGAAGAAGCCAACCAATTCATGACTTTACAACAACAAGAACAACGACAGTAAGGTCTAAATCTTGATTTTTGTGAGAGTTATGTTTTCGGTATCAAGTTTATTCATCTGTTGGATTTATTTTTGCATTTTAATTAATAAAGTTGNGAGAACACGCAAACACTGAATAAAATTTCTGTGTGGGGGGGGGGGGGGGGGGGGGTTCGAGTCCATTGTGTTTTCATATATTCCAGTAGAAAAGTTAACAAAAAAAAATGGATTTCAATCCTAAAAACAAAAAATTACAATTCGATTACAAAATTAAATTCTGGAATTACAATTTTTTTACTTTAGTAAAACAAAATTACACTTATTAAAAAAAAAAATAAGCGCGTGTGACCCAAGTTGTGAAATCAATCAGTAGATGAAAACCCTAATTTGCATTTTCCCCTTAGTTTCCAAAATCATCGCTCGTACAACACAGTCCGACACATAGGGCATGTGTTTTTCCGTCGAAGCCACTCCAAGAGACAAGGACCATGGAAGACATGAGAGTAGATCATACGCGTGACGAAACCGCGTTTCGAAGAAGAACCAGAAAGATTGTCGAGACAAATCGAACATGTGACAGGCCTATACTGGCCCAATCCATTTCATAAATATCTAGTTTCCGGTTTATGTAAACCAACTCTATCTTTCAGTCAACAGGCCCAAGTTGTGGTGACCGTTGCTGATATTTACTTTAAGTACTGTGCGTGGCTCATAATAATAATTAAGAAAAGTTTTATCATCATCTTATCCCCTCTCTCTTGTCGTTTATCGTCATCATCCCTTACGAGATCTTGTTCTTCGAGGTGGTCCTTCTATCGTTGATTACCCCCTAAACTTGATTATCCCCTTCTTAGTGTTCATAACGAGCTCCTAGACAGGGTTATCCATCCGTATCACTAATCCCTGTTTCATTGGTATCAGAGCTAAACGGTGTTGGGACCAACTGTGGTTATGGGTGTCGAAACACGTCAACAGACCCTTGCCGAACAAGTCGACGAGCTCCGTCACTCCCAAGAGAAAACAGCAGAGGAGCTGCGTGTCCGTAGCGAAGTCCTCGAAGCGACAGTGAAGAAGATCGAGTCGATGTTGCTCCATTTCATCTCTCACGGATCATCCAAGTTACCTCAGATCCAAGAGTCTGGCTCGACGATGGCCGATATAGCATCACCAAGCTCCGTCCAGCTCCCCGAACCGCCAGACCCTCACAAACCTCCACAGGGTCAGTTGCGTCGAGATCTACCCCAAGGACCACAAAACAACAACGCAGACAACGCCCCCTGGTTTCCCAATGGGCTATCTTCGCGGCTCACTAAGGTTGGGTTTCCTACTTTTGATGGTTCTGGGCTTAGAGACTGGATCTATCAGTGTGATCAGTTTTTCAGCTTAGATGGGACACCACGAGAATCTAAGGTCCGAATGGCCTGCATCCACCTACGTGGGAAGGCAGCTCAGTGGCATCACAACTACATGTCAAACCATTACGGGATCTTCCCTTCATGGAATGATTATGTCACCGCTCTGTCTGCTAGATTCAGTGGTCTCGTGGACGATCCCTTGTCAGACTTGGTAAGCTTGAAGCAAGAGAGCGACTCGGTGGAAGACTACCTGGAGAAGTATGAGAATGCTCTCACCCGTTTGTCACTTCCCGATGAATACGCGCTGAGCATCTTTCTTACCAACATGAGTCCTCACTTAGCGTTTCACACTCGCCAGTTCGAGGTAAAAACAGTGGCTGCTGCAGCAAGGATCGCAAAGCTCCATGAGTCTTCCCTGTTTCACACCCCAATGAAGCATACAAGAACTCCCTTCAATCCTAATCATCGCAGTCACTTCCAATCGCCCCAGAGGCAACAGTTTAACACACCTCTGCTCCCAAACCCGGATAAAGGTCGCTCGTCTCAGCAACATAACTCTGCTCCTAGAACAGGCCCCGACAAAACTCCACGAAAATTCTCATACCAAGAGATGCAGGACAGGAGGGCTAAAGGGTTATGTATGTTCTGCGATGAAGTCTATTCACCAGGTCACAACTTGAAACACAAGAAAGCTCAGATCTTTGTCCTGGAAGGTGATGATGGTGATGAGCTGTCTGTCGATGATGAGACCCTAGAGGAGTTAGTTGCCGAAGAGGGTGAAGTCGAGGAGCCTACACCGGTGATATCGGTTAACGCTTTGAGTGGCACCTCCGATTTCAACTGCATGAGAGTCGTAGGTCAATATGGAAAAAGGAAACTCCATATCTTGATTGACAATAGGAGCACCCACAACTTCATGGACTTGAGCACTGCTAATGAGATGGGCTGTCTGCTGGAAGCAATCAAGCCCCTGTCAGTCCGCGGAGCTGGTGGGAACATGATGATCTCTACTTATAAGTGTAAACAATTCACTTGGAATGTCCAGGGGTATGTCTACACTTCCGAGTTCCGTACTTTAGGCCTCGATGGCTGCGACCTAGTCTTGGGTATACAGTGGTTATGTACCTTAGGACCGGTCCTCTGGGATTTCCTTAATCCAAGGATGGAGTTCACGTTCCAAGGAAGGAAAAATGTACTCCGCGGCGTCACAAAGAAGTCCTGCAAAGTGATCAAGGGGACAGCCTTGAACAAACGGTTGCGACAGGAACCTCAGATCGCGGTCTTACAAGTCAGAGAAATCGAGATCGGCTCCGCTCCGGTGCTTGAACCAGAGGTCTTGTTATCCCATATCGCCGCTAATGGTGATAGTATGAGAGATGACCCCACGATGCAAGTCCTACTCACTGATTTCTCATCAATATTCGATGAACCGACTGAGTTACCTCCATTCCGAGAAGGGTTCGATCACAAAATTCCTTTGGAGAGTGGTGCCAACCCAGTAAACCTCAGGCCTTACCGCTATTCATCTTTGCAAAAGGACGTCATTGACGAGATGGTTCGCGAGATGCTGAACCAGGGGATCATTCAGTGTAGCTCTAGCCCCTACGCCTCCCCCATTGTTCTGGTCAAGAAGAAGGATGGCTCTTGGCGCCTCTGCGTAGACTTCCGAGGTCTCAATAAGCAGACCATAAGAGATAAGTACCCGATCCCACTGTTGGACGATTTGTTGGATGAGCTAGGGGGTGCAAGGTTTTTCAGCAAACTTGATTTGAGGTCCGGTTTCCACCAACTGCGTATGTCTCCAGAGGATGTGTACAAAACGGCATTCAAAACTCATTCCGGCCATTATGAGTACCTGGTGATGCCGTTTGGTTTAACCAACGCACCCTGCACCCTTCAAGGCTTGATGAATCACATCTTCCGAAGAGTATTGCGGAAGTTTCTTTTGGTCTTCTTTGACGACATACTTGTCTATAGCGCGGGTTGGGATGAACACTTGGGTCACCTACGCGAGGTCTTCAGCATTCTTCAGAATGAGAAGTTGTATCTGAAGCCTTCTAAATGCACCTTTGGAGCAACTGTCATTGAGTACCTAGGCCATTTCATCTCTGCTGCCGGCGTCAGTACCGACCCCAGCAAAATCTCCGCTATTACACAATGGCCAACCCCTATTAATCAGAAGCAGCTCCGTAGCTTCCTTGGTTTGGCAAACTACTATCGACGATTCATTCAGAATTACAGCCTCATTGCCCGTCCTCTCTCATCATTACTGAAAAAGGATGGATTCTCATGGGGTCCTGACTCCTCGGTCGCTTTCAAGGAGTTGAAAACTGCCTTATCCTCTACTCCGGTCCTTGCCTTGCCCAACTTTGAGAAGACGTTCTTGGTGGAAACAGATGCCTCCAATCTAGGAATCGGCGCGGTGCTGATGCAGGATAACCACCCAATCTGTTACATCAGTAGGGCCTTGGGACCGAAACATCAAGCTCTGTCAGTCTACGAAAAAGAGTTGCTTGCCGTGGTTCACGCCGTGCAGTCATGGAACGCGTATCTGGCACACCGCCCTTTCATCATAAAGACTGACCAGAAGAGTCTCAAATATCTCATGGAACAGAAGGTAACCACTCCTTTTCAACATATGTGGTTGTCAAAGCTAATGGGGTACTCGTTTGAGATCCAGTATAAGCAGGGCAAGGAGAACGTCGCTGCCGACGCTCTTTCTCGGGTAACTGGGTCATCTCTGCTACATATCACTCTATCTCAATCTCACGAAGGGTTTTATGATTCGATACGTAGCCTCTGGAGTTCTGACCCTAACCTGAAGAAAATCATCTCCGACCTCCAACAGAACAAGCTCTCCCACCCTTCATACACCTTCATTAATAACGAGCTCCGCCGGAAAGGGAAGCTAGTGGTTGGGGACGGTTCTGAAGTCAAGCTCCATATCTTCAAATGGCTTCACGACTCTGCTATTGGAGGTCACTCGGGTCGCGATGCCACATTGCAGCGGGTTAAATCGTTGTTCTACTGGAAGGGTATGCAGCGAGAGACTCAAAATTATGTTCGGAATTGTGCTGTCTGTCAGCGTAGCAAGAACGATGTCTCCGCCAAACCGGGTCTCCTGCAACCATTGCCAGTACCGACAGGTGTCTGGGAATCTTTAAGCATGGATTTCATAGAAGGTCTCCCTCCCTCTGCCGGAAAACACTGTATCCTGGTCGTGGTTGATCGTCTAAGTAAAAACGCTCACTTCCTCCCTCTCTCTCATCCTTATACGGCTGTTGAAGTAGCTCAGGTGTACCTTGATAATGTCTTCAAGCTCCACGGCATGCCCAAGGACATCATCAGTGATCGGGATCCCACGTTCTTGAGCGAGGTGTGGCAAGAGTTATTCCGAGTACATGGTGTTGACTTGAAGCATTCAACAGCCTACCACCCTCAAACTGATGGTCAGACTGAAGCCACCAACAAAACGCTAGAGACCTATCTCCGCTGTATGACCGCAGAGACCCCGCAATCATGGAGTAAGTGGCTGGCCCTTGCAGAATGGTGGTACAACACAACTTTCCACTCAGCCATTAAGAGCACTCCGTATGAAATCGTGTACGGTCAACCACCGCCTACTCATTTGCCTTATCTACCCGGGGAAAGCTCCTCTGCAGTAATTGACCGCAGCTTACAGAAAAGAGAGGAAGTCATTAATATGCTGAAGTTCCATCTCCTGCGAGCCCAGAATCGAATGAAACAAGCAGCTGACGCCCATCGCTCCCCTCGGTCCTTCAACACTGGAGACTTTGTGTACCTTAAGCTGCAACCATACCGGCAACAGTCTCTCAAGAACAGAGCCCTCCCTCACAAGTTGTCCCCTCGCTTCTATGGCCCTTTTCGAGTGATCGATAAAGTCGGCTCTGTGGCCTACAAACTGGACCTCCCTGCAGAAGCATCAATTCACAACACCTTCCATGTGAGTCAGCTCAAACTCTGTCCTAATCCATCAAATCCGGTTATACCCCAATATTGTATGGACCTTGGTAACTCAAAAGAACCAGAACGTATCCTCGAGAAGAAGATGGTCAAGCATCACAACAAGGCAGTCACTAAAGTTTTGGTTCAGTGGAAGGGGTACCGTCCTGAGCAGGCTACTTGGGAATACTACGCCGATTTCATTGCCAAGCACCCTTCGTTTGATCCTTGAGGACAAGGATGTTCTGAAGCGGGGAGTATTGTGACAGGCCTATACTGGCCCAATCCATTTCATAAATATCTAGTTTCCGGTTTATGTAAACCAACTCTATCTTTCAGTCAACAGGCCCAAGTTGTGGTGACCGTTGCTGATATTTACTTTAAGTACTGTGCGTGGCTCATAATAATAATTAAGAAAAGTTTTATCATCATCTTATCCTCTCTCTCTTGTCGTTTATCGTCATCATCCCTTACGAGATCTTGTTCTTCGAGGTGGTCCTTCTATCGTTGATTACCCCCTAGACTTGATTATCCCCTTCTTAGTGTTCATAACGAGCTCCTAGACAGGGTTATCCATCCGTATCACTAATCCCTGTTTCAGAACACGACTCTGTTTCCATCTCCAAACCCTCGAGATTCCTCTTACTAACCTCCAACAATACTCCCGCGTCTGGAGGAGGATCAGACATAACCACGACGTTCGGGTAAGTGATTGTGACGGTGACGGTCAAGTCTATAAACCCGTCACGACCAAACTCTAACATGTTTGCAACTATTGAGATATTCGATGCTAAGACTGCGCATAACCAAATATGGTTCACGAGTTTATCTCTGAGAAGTTCTTGGATGACGAGTGGGTCGGAACTAGAGAGATCTAAATCGACGAGAAGTGGTGGAGAAACAGAATCCAACCGGCCGGTTAATGTCCGATCACCGGTTCTTGAGTCTTCAAGAATGTCGTCGAAGTTAGTGTGGACCAAGACGAAGACTTTGTTTCTTGGGTATTCTCGCGATGGTGAGTGTTTTCTTCCCTCGATGATAGTTTCCAGTGAAGGATTCATATTTTGAGAACACGCCATGGAGAACTTCAAAAACCTAGAGAGAGAGACAGAGAAGCAGAGAGACTTTTCCGAAGCAAATTGAGAGAATTGTGATGCGTTTAGGGTAATAATATATAGAGAGATATATATAGAAGCACGTCGATAAAGATATGTTTCGCGTGTATGCAACGGTCATATATCACTCACTCTCTCTCTCTACGCGGAGGTATTAATGGGCTTTTAATTTCGGCCCAATAAGTTAAGGCCTTAATGGGCCGTTCGTTGAAGTCGGTGTTTACCCTCCATTATTATTATAAAATAAAAAGTATTGTTTGCCTCGCAATAGCCATTTCCTTTGGTCCCTCCTTTTCTCTCTAATAGCTCTTACTCTCGTTCTCTCTCTAACGAGAGCGTCGCCGGAACTTCTGGCTTAACCGCCGTCGTGTGCAGCTTACTACGGTGTTTTCCTCCGTCACCAAACCCTCTTGGTAAAGTTATCTCCTTTGATTTTTCCGTTCATCCTCTTTTTCGATTTCATCACTGATTTTGGATTTCGGATTTCGGATTCAACTTGTTTTAATCTCTTTCTTATGTTCTTTGATTCGAATCTTGGTTTACAAACCATGTTCCTCACTCGATCCGTTTTGATTCTACAGAAAATTTCCACTAATTTAATCTTTTGTTGTTGTTTGTTTGTTCTTCAATTTTCTAGGGTTTCAGCGTGCTGCGTGATTCGATACGATTCTAGGTTTGTGAAATTAATTAATGAATTAATTTTTCTGGGTTTGTGAAAATTTGGTGGCGGACACTCTTAATTTCAAAGGTTATAACTCTAACCTAGTTTCAATCTATGAAACCCTAGATTCACAATCCAATGCGTTAAAGTTTGAGTCTTTTCGACGAGATTGTGTTTGGGTGATTCAAGAAAAGCTTTCTTGTTTATGATGTAAACTTTCTTTGTTTCTGTCAGATTTAGTTTTCTGAAAGATGGGAGACTCGAGGAACGGTAATGCACGAGCTCCTGCTGCTGGAGCGCCTCCGAGAGCTGGTGGTGGGCATACCTACGCTATTGATGTGAAAAACTTCATCTCGCGTACAAAAGCCTTGTTTGCACACTGGAATGAGCACAGTGCGGAGCTATGGGCATCTGCGGACGCTCTTGCCGTTGCTACACCTCCTGCTTCTGATGATTTGCGCTACTTGAAGTCGTCGGCTTTGAATATTTGGCTTCTTGGGTATGAGTTTCCTGATACTATAATGGTGTTCACTTCGAAGCAGATCCATTTCTTGTGTAGCAGGAACAAGGCGACTTTACTTGAAGTTGTGAAACAACCTGCGAATGATGAGTTGGGGATTGAGGTTGTTATGCATGTGAAGGCTAAGGGTGATGATGGAACTGGGCAGATGGATGCTATTTTCCGTGCCATTCGTGATCTACCTGTCGGTGATGGAAGGGAGTCTCAAGTTGTGGGGCATATTGCTCGTGAAGCTCCTGAAGGGAAGCTTCTTGAGACTTGGACTGAGAGGCTAAAGAATGCAAAGTTCCAGCTTGATGATATCACTCCGGGTTTGTCTGATCTCTTTGCTGTGAAAGACGGGACTGAGGTTATTAATGTGAAGAAAGCTGCGTATCTTGCCTATAGCGTGATGAAAAATGTTGTTGTTCCAAAACTTGAGAATGTCATTGATGAGGAGAAAGATGTCACTCACTCTTTGTTGATGGATCTCACCGAGAAAGCGATACTTGAGCCGACGAAAGCCAATGTGAAGCTGAGGGCAGAGAATGTTGACATCTGCTACCCTCCGATATTTCAAAGTGGAGGCAAGTTTGATCTCAAGCCTAGTGCTGCAAGCAATGATGATCTGCTCACTTATGATCCAGCGAGCATCATCATATGTGCTGTTGGTGCTCGGTACAATAGTTATTGCTCTAACGTCGCCAGGACTTACCTTATAGATGCAACTACTCTCCAGAGCAAGGCTTATGAGGTTCTTCTTAAGGCACATGAGGCTGCTATTAATGCTTTGAGGTCAGGAAGAAAGTTAAGCAGTGTCTATCAAGCTGCGCTTTCCGTGGTTGAAAAGGAAGCCCCTGAGTTGGTTGACAAGCTTACTAAATCTGCTGGTACTGGTATCGGTCTTGAGTTCCGAGAGTCGGGATTGAATATCAATGCAAAGAATGATAAAGTGTTGAGACCACAGATGGCGTTTAATGTGTCTCTTGGTTTCCAGAACTTAGAATGTGAGACGACGGAGAGCCGCAGCAAGAACAAGAAATTCTCACTTTTGCTGGCCGACACTGTTATTGTCAAAGATCAGGATCCTGAGGTGTTGACGGCGAAATGCTCCAAACTTGTTACGGATGTGGCTTACTCGTTCAAAGAGGACGAAGAAGAAGAGAAGCCTAGAAAGAAGGCAAGGACCAGCGGTTCTGAAAACTACATCACTAAGACAGCTCTTAGATCAGACAATCATGTGGTATCGAAAGAAGAGTTGCGGAAGCAGCACCAGGCTGAGCTTGCCCGCCAGAAGAATGAAGAAACTGCCAGAAGGCTTGCGGGTGACAGTTCTGGTGCTGGAGACCGCCGGTCTACTGCGAAGACTTCAACTGATTTGGTTTCCTACAAGAACGTTAATGATGTCCCTCAACCTCGGGATTTGATGATCCAGGTTGACCAGAAGAACGAGGCTTTATTGTTACCCATCTATGGTAGCATGGTTCCATTCCATGTGGCAACGATAAGAACAGTATCGAACCAGCACGACAGCAACCGGAATAACTACATCCGTATCATCTTCAATGTCCCGGGTACTCCATTCAACCCTCATGACTCGAACACTTTGAAAAACCAGGGTGCTATATACCTCAAAGAGGTTTCATTCCGGTCCAAGGATTCAAAGCATAGCAGTGAAGTGGTTCAGGCGATTAAGACCCTGAGACGACAAGTCAATGCTCGGGAATCGGAAAGAATTGAAAGGGCGACACTGGTGACACAAGAGAAACTTCAGCTTGCAGGAAACAAGTTCAAACCCCTCAGGTTGTCTGATCTGTGGATCCGTCCGCAGTTCAGTGGTCGCAAGAGGATTCCTGGAACACTCGAAGCTCATGCCAATGGTTTCAGATATTCGACAACTAGGCCAAATGAGCGGGTAGATGTTCTGTTTGCAAACATAAAGCATGCGTTTTTCCAGCCGGCTGAGAAGGAGATGCTCACCATTCTGCATTTCCACTTGCACAACCACATCATGGTGGGAAACAAGAAGACAAAGGACGTCCAGTTTTTTGTGGAGGTGATGGATGTTGTGCAGTCTCTAGGCGGTGGAAGGAGATCAGCCTATGACCCAGACGAGGTTGATGAAGAGCAGAGGGAGCGGGATAGGAAAAACAAGATCAACATGGATTTCAATCATTTTGCAAGCCGGGTCAATGATATGTGGCAACAACCCCAGTTTGCAAGTCTGGACCTTGAGTTTGATCAACCTCTGAGAGAGCTTGGTTTCTTTGGTGTCCCGCACAAGACATCTGTTTTTATCATCCCGACCTCCAGCTGTCTGGTTATGCTCACTGAAACTCCGTTTTTCGTGGTCAGCCTGAGTGAGATTGAGATTGTGAATCTCGAGAGAGTTGGGTTTGGGCAGAAGAACTTTGACATGGCCATCGTCTTCAAGGACTTCAAGAAAGATGTTCTCAGGGTTGACTCAATTCCCACAAGTTCTCTAGAAGGGATCAAGGAGTGGCTTGACACTACCGACATTAAGTACTACGAGAGCAAACTGAATCTGAACTGGAGACAGATCCTGAAGGTGATCACGGATGATCCTCAGAGCTTTATAGACGATGGAGGATGGGAGTTTTTGAACCTGGACGGAAGCGATTCAGAATCCGGCGGGTCTGAGGAGTCAGACAAAGGATATGAGCCGTCAGATGTTGAGGTTGAGTCTGAGTCGGAGGACGAAGACTCAGAGAGCGAGTCACTGGTTGAGTCAGAGGAAGAAGAAGAAGAGGACTCAGAGCAAGAATCAGAGGAAGAGAAAGGTAAGACTTGGGACGAGCTGGAGAGAGAGGCTTCTAATGCAGACAGAGAGCATGGAGTTGAGTCCGATAGTGAGGAAGAGAGGAAGAGAAGGAAGATGAAAGCGTTTGGGAATTCGCGGCCTGGAACTAGCGGTGGAGGGAGTAGAAGCAGCGGTGGAGGTGGTAGAAGCAGCGGTGGAGGCGGTAGTAGCAGCATGAGGAACATGCCACCCAAACGCAAGCACAGGTGAAAAACCAACTAGTGATTTCGAATTCCGCTTATCTTATTATTCCTCATTGTTCTTATTAGGTGAAACGAGATCAGACATTTTCTAAGTTTATTCTAGTTTTTTTTTGTTGGCAAACAAAAACTAGTGGTTTTGTTATGGTTTAATGAATCAGTCTTGTATTATATGAAACACTGCCTTAGATGATCCTCAATTCGATACCTAGAAAAATAATGATGAAATAGTTCTATGTTTTGGTTAAATAATGGCCAAAAGCATTCACTAGTTAAACACTTAAATCACATAATTGGCAAGTCATCATAAAAAAAAAAATTAATAAAATCAACTCTTCTTCTTACTTATCAGTTTTCTTAAAACTGTCACAATAAAATAATAGCCAAAGTAACATAAAATCTTAAATACTGAAAATCACCCAAAAGGGATTTCGCTTAATTTTTTTTGTAACAATCCCTTTTCTTATAACATCAATTGATTATAAGTAATAACAAATATGATTTAGCAAGAAGAACTCTTCCAAATCTCCTCGAGCTCTCTAGCAAATTCCTCTTGTCTGCCGACAACTAAAGTAATGTGATCTTTGTTCTCAACAACTTTAACTCGTGCTCGAGGAATCCGACTTTGAACATTGTAGCTACACTCAACAGGTACGACTTCATCGTCTCTTCCATGGAAGATGACAACATCGCACTTCAGTTTATCTCGCACGATATCCAAATATATATCCAGTTTGCTCCCAATTCCACATA
This sequence comes from Sisymbrium altissimum, assembly GCA_900406495.1. Classification (NCBI taxonomy): domain Eukaryota; kingdom Viridiplantae; phylum Streptophyta; class Magnoliopsida; order Brassicales; family Brassicaceae; genus Sisymbrium; species Sisymbrium altissimum. Next base: position 32,937 of record OVBI01000497.1, on the reverse strand, counting down.
TTATGTTGTGTAGAGTGTGCCACGCTGCGTTATGCGTGTGGCACATAAACCCTTCTATTAGAAAGTTTATTGTCCTGCATAGAGAAATAGTTTTAAATAATTTCTACTTTAACTTGTGTTGCAATTTAATTTACTTCATGTTTCTTACTCGTTTCTTTTCTTTTCTTTTAAGCTTTGTTTCATCAGATTCCCTTACATGGATCTGTTCTTACTTTCTCACTTCTTTCGGAATCTCAATAGTTTCTATAAGCTATATGGGACTTGATATTATTAGTTATCTTATTATTCCAAACAACTCCAACCATAGTTACTTAGAATAGAGTTAATTATATACTATAGATAGAATAGAGATAATTTATTAAACTATATATAGAATAGAGTTTTTTTAAAATGCTAAAAATAGGCATGACACATTTCAAAGTGACATTGAAAGTGCTCCATACACTAATAGGTTTGGTAGGTTGGAACTTAATAGTATGAGCTATTAGCTCATCTCTTCAACGTTAGGTTGCCTAAGTCCTTTTATTTTCCCAGCTAGCTATTTGATGTAACTTGTAGATTAAAAGCTTACGTCATTTATTACCTATATTTAATACTAGTTATATGCGTACGTTAATTAATTTTGATGAAAATGTAGATACCTATTGTTACGGGTGATGAGTTTGGCAAGAAATTGCCAAAGACGATGGTTTTTGCAGATGAGTAGACAAATGGTGCGGCTAATGTGTTCATACCAACAAGCCATGGACGCTCCAAACGCTATTGGCGGCCAAACCCTCCGTGGCGCCACCTTCCTCATCACGTACTGCCTAGGCTCTGTCTCCGCCGCCGGCACTGGGTGGTACGGCTTCGCCATACATACACACGTGTTAAAATTTCAGCAAATTGTACACATGTATATATACATAAATGCTAACACCACATTCTCGTGTACACTTCAATGGCTTATAACAATCGGCCATGAATATTGAATGCGTATTGTCTTTTGGTCTCTTATGAATCAAAATAATACTCGTATTTAACTGATTAATAAATACTATATACTAAAAGTCAATGTGATGGGAATGTAACAACTCAGCGGAATTTTTTGAACCATGCCAATTTTAACCTTACGAAATTCATATTAATTTAACTAAACCAAAAACTTCTTTTAAGATTGCTATTATAATCTAAAAAGCTATACCATTTGAATGCTTAAACTTCTTGTAGTGTTGACACTATTACACTATAAACATCATATGATTTTTTACGGTTAGTTCCAAATATTACCTTTTTACATTTATGTAAACGGCCATTGGGAAAAACTATCTACGCGTAAAATTCTAACATTTCAGGAACATTTTAAATAAAGTCGTATTCCGTACGTGTGGGATAATGCACTAGTAATAAGGATCAAAATTCAGATTAATTAATTGAATAACTAACCGGAGCGAGGAGGGTTAGTGACTTGATGGATTCACCGTGCTTAGCAACTAAGCCAAGAGCCAAGATGCAACCCAATGAGTGAGCCACAATGTGGAACGACTTTACATTGTGTTTAAGCAACACTGATTTCTCGATCATCTCCACATGCTCTCTCATCGTGTAGAGTGAATCCGCAGGCTTCGGGCTCTTCCCAAACCCTAAAAGATCGACGGCAAATAGTCTATAATTCGAATTTGACAACCTTGGAAACACCGTCTCTGTCCAAAACGCTGATGAAGATATGAAGCCGTGGATGAACAACACGGCCTCTTTCTCGGTATTGCCTATGAAAAATGTTCAATTTTCAGCACTAATTCAAAACATCCAAAATAGCATATTTTTTAATTATAGATGACCACTTTATAAAAGATCTTTTAAAATTTTCTTTATTTCTTATACATATATCTATATAATTATATCATAGAATCTATCGTTAAAAGGGATCTCAAATTTAAACTAAGATGATATTGAATTAATATATAATTAGAGAAATATACCAATTTACTGCATATCAATTGGTTTTGAGTTAAAAATCTATGAAATTTGACATGACAATACGTATACATTTTGTTCTAACCATTTCAAACAAAGTGTTTTATTTTTTACTTTGTGTGGTGTTAGTTGCGATAAGAGAGGAGGTGAAGTTGTGAATACCTTCAGGGAATTGAGTTTTGACACAGAGGAACTGATCTTTGACACAAGTGGAAGTCCAACTAGTGCAAAACCCGCAATCACAATCCGACCACCTGGTGACTTGTGGGCTCAAATTCTGCGGGTTGATCTTCCCTTGAAGCATTTCAACGACAGTGAAGCTCACCGTCAATCTCGACTTAGCCGGTCTCCCTTTTTTCTTACTTATCTTCTTCTCGCCACAATCAGAGTGTGACCGAGTCACATTCACTAACCGTTTTGTGAGATCGTTAATGGAGAGCTCAGAGAGGTCATATAGAAGAGAAGGACGAGAATAAAGAGTCTCTGAGATCTCCTCTAGCTCAATCTTGGAACGTCCTCTACATGTAAAACCGGCGGGTTACGTTAGTAAAACGAATTAAACTTTGACCCTTTTTTTCAACTCCTTGATTGCATCGTCATAATTAGCGATGATATTGGTTTCTTGAAAATGAGAATACGTGTGAGAGAAATTAAAGTCTTTTTTTCCTTATAGCATTTTAAAAATATAATTAAGATAGTATTAAAAACAAAACCTAATGAGAAGAATCTTCGACTCTAGCGTTGTTGTTGGACAAACAAGCCACGTCTGTTCCAAGTAAAATGACATGTTTTTTTTCTTTTCTTTTGCAAATAATTTCAGGAAAACAAAATAGAAAAATGAATACCTTAGTTGTTGCAGGGGAGAAACAGTGAGGATCTTGGATTCACCACTGTTATGAGATAAGAGGATGTTCCCTCGAGATGTGGTGACGAGTTCCTTGGGGGACAAGCAATAGCAAGGTTTCCACTCTGCTTCGAGGAGATAATCAGCTGTTTTGTAGAGAAGACAGAGGAAATAATCGACAATGTCTAAGAGACAAAATACAACGAAACTCACGACCTCGTTCACCCATCTCCCTACAGATGCTGATCTTGTCTTCATCGCACCCATGCATAAACTTGAAGTTAGGTTATATCCACAAGTCTCTCTCTCTCTCTCTCGTGTATTGATAAAAAGAGAGATATATGTGTGAAGTTTTGTCGTCTTGTCGTATTTGCTACCCTTAGCTCTCTCTCTTTCTCTCTTTCTCTCTCCTCTATGTTTGAGAGTTGAGAAGAGGAATCTATGGAAGGATATGGGAATTTGTAACCCGAGGGTTACATGATATGCACCATAGTCTATATTATATATGATATTATAGGGTGGGAAACTGGTAAAGAAACGGGAGACGTCAAAAAGAAAGAAAGAAAAAAGGTAAAGAAATGGGAAAACAACAACGTGTGGTTGTGGATACTTTTGGACATTTTGATTTGGGGTTTTATGTATATAATCAGAAGATGGTGACTTTTGCAGTTGACCGTTTTCAAATAAAAAAGATGGAGGATGAAAATACAGATTACAAAGGCGCGACAGCGAAAGCGTGCAAGAGAACTAACCGAAGATCTGTGAAAGATAGTATTTTATATATATTCTACTTCTATAATACTATTACTATTTCTTTTTCTAAAATTGTTTGAATTTTGTTTTCGTCAAGTCATCATTAAAATCTAGTGGATCAATGAAAATGTGGGTTTCCTTGTGATATATTTACTAAGCTAACATTTGGTAGTTAATTACCGTTTGGACTTTGGACTAATCTGACATTTTAGTTTGGTGACGTAATTATCGAAAATGAGGACATAGTTTCCGTTCACAAAATTAAGTCTCCTAAAATTACATGAAAAAACAAGTTGTTACACTTGGTGAGTAAAAAATGATAGCAAACCCATAAATATTGATTACCCTTTTCGTGAGTGGCTCCAAAACCCGTAACTGATACGTCAAATTTATAAGAACAAACGATAATAATAAGCAAAAACATAAAATCAAAGAGATAAAAGTAAAGAAGAAATGCTTAGACTTTTAGAGTCATTAAAGACACTATGAGAAGAGGTAGGTGGTTGTTGAACCATCTTGTGAGTGAATTAAATCGAAATTGTTCTTTCTCCATGCATGACTTGGCGTTTTCGTACATTCATACTCACTCATTTATTCACATTCCAATAAATTTTCTCTCCTTATGTATAATAAATATATTGCTTTCCACAGGATAATAGTTTCTTGATCCACTAAAACTTTCTAATCTAACTACTAGACCTTTGTTGCAAAAGATACTCGGGAAATTTTTTTGATAATAAGAAACTAACATATCAATTTCTTTAGTTGTATAAACTATAGAGGTTGGAGACTCCATAGAATTTATGTTAAAGAAGATCTTACTGGATCTTTCGTGACCTAGCTGTTGATGAGTTTGTGCTTTAAAAGCTTACAGATTTTTTTTTATTTTTTATTTTATTAATCTTTGTACGATATATATATATATATATATATATATATATATATATATATATCAAAAGTCATTAACAAAACTAAAAATAAACAAGATCTGATGATTCAAATCCACTATATATATACTACATAAGTCTCTTTAATTGAGTGAAGAATCACTTGATATGTTCTTCAGTGAGTTATAATATATTTGTATATATACACTTCATAGTTAAGGCGTACAAACATTAATATATGATTTAATATTTCATTGATAGTTATACACATATTGCCAACAATGCATGTTCGTAGGGGAGGCATCCTAACAAAACAAAAATTAATTGCACTGGAGATATGGAGATGTCTAGTGATCACTATAACTTTCCCCAAAACATGGATACATTTTCGGCCCTCACACTTATATTCAATCACTTTGATAGTTCTATAAACATATCAATATTTGAGTACAGTCTGAATTCAAGGAATTTATATAGAGAAATTGCACCTCATAACAAAAAAAATATATATAATATTTTAAAAACTAACCAAAATACCTCTTTTTCTCTTCTTCATTCTTCCTATCTCTCTCAAACCTTTTAGGTACTAACTTTTTATTTCAGTTTTTTTTTACTATTTCATAAATTCCTCTAAATAAATATATACCAAAACACATAATCATATAGAGATCCAAAATGTACCAAACCAAAAATGAAATATCTTTACTATAATTTTTCTTAAAATATCTTTACTATAATTAATAAAATAACATCAAAATTGAATTAGTACAAATTATCTATGTTATGCATGATTTTCTTTATTTTTTGCCCCGACTGGATTTTGGATCTTTCATTCAGTTTTCTCGTGGCATATTCCGTTAACCATAACCATTGCAAAGAAAGCAAAAGAATGTATGTATGAAAAATGAAGTTGTCTCTTTGAGAGACTTAATATGTATATTAAGTGACTTCCTGCGATATTCGCGGGATAAAAACATTAAAATAATATATTTTGTAAATATAATTCTATTTACAATTTAATTTATTTTACATATTTAGATTTTAATATTACAAAAATTAAAACCATAAAAATGTCATTTAATTTAGTTTTTTTTTGGTTAAAAAGTTTAATTTTCTTTGATTTGATATTAATTTTAAAACTTATTTAATCTTTTTTTTGAAAAGTTACTTCTCAATTATTTAATTTATTTTGTTTTAGTATGCATATACTAACCGATATATTTATGATAATTATATTTTATGATTTATAACTAAAATTAAAAAATATCCATAAAATTTATTTAATTTATTTTGTTTTAGTATGGATATACTAACTGATATAAATTTATATTTTATATATTTTCATTTTTTAATAAAATAAATATTTTGACCACATCTCTATAAAATATTAAAAATTTAAATATTATTGAATTTTTTAATTAAAATCCACAATATTTTTTCTTGAGAATTTGCAATTATAAAAAAGAATTGTTAAAAGCACAATTTAAATAATCTATTTTTTTGAATTTGAAAAAGGAAAGAAAATATAATTTATATGATCGGTCAATTTTACTAATTGAAGAATAATTTTAAGATTTTTGATAATGTATCAATCATCTTATTCAATTTTGGTAAGTCGGAAAAGTCTTTTAATTTTTTTTTTCTAAATGAGATGAATATGAACGATCATTTTTAAAAGACAATATGTAATTATAATTAACTATTAAAATCATGGTATTGATATAGTATCATTTTTATTTTGAACATATTAAAATTTAATTAAATCTATATTATAACATTCTTTTATTAATATATTTGTAATTATAATTGAAGTGGATAAAATATTATAGTTAGTGAAAATAATATATTGAATACCACATATATGAACATATGATAATCTAAATTTTGGTATTCTAGATCTTGAACATGAATCATGGTACCATGTACCATGTACATAATATTTTTAACCAAAATAAAAATATATTTTTTATAAGATTTGAAACATGAATAATATATGTAAATTTAATTAAAGATGTGGCACATAAGAATGATATCATATGAATTGAGCAAATATATTTGTTTGGATTCACCTAATCCACACAGTGATTATAATAAAAACCATTTCAAGATATGAAATTTTTTTTTATGATTTTTTTGGTTATTTGATTATGTGTGTGTAGAGTTTTAATAGTATAAATAGTTGATCAACAAAAAATATTTAGGTTTAAGAGATTAAATTTTGAGATCATATGGTCAGAATTTTCCTTTCTAAATGACATCATCTTCTCAAAAACTTTGATATTATAATGTATAGGGGACTACCAAATATACTTATAGTTTTAATTTTATAATTAAATGACATCTTAATTAGTTTGTGTTGTCAAAAAAAAAAATGACATCTTAATTATATAGTTTAAATCCATGTCACATTAAACTCTAATCCATGTCATCTTTTTTGCAATGCCATATCATCTTTTTTAAAGAGAATTAATATGGTGATGACATCTAAGCTTTTTTAAAAAAGTTACTTCTCAATTATAGATTAGGGGATATTAAAGGGTTTCTCATAAAAGTTGAAAAACTCTTGTGAGAGACCCTCAATACACATGCTCTTAAAAGTATCTTTACAGGGAGGTAAATGGTGATCATGCACGAGTGATATCATCATAATGGCCCTCAAGAAGATGAAGGAGCTCTTATATTTTATATTTGTTAACACCATTTCTTTGTGAAAATCAAACCATGAGAAAAGTCTTTCTAGCAGTTTAAATATTCTTCAGCAAGGTTTTTACATCGTATTATATATTTTACGTTCTTTCAATTTGTGAGCCCATCACTAGTTTCTTAAAAGATAATTTAGGAAATCTTTAAAATACAATAAGAAACCACAACTGAATTAATACAATTCTCTTCAGGTTCGTCTCGTATTTTCGATGGTAATATATCTGGGTTTTATATTTGAAGCATTAAGGCCCAAAGCGGTGCAATTTTGTTTTGTATGTTTGTGGGCTTTTGGTTACAAAAAAGGTTGGTTTTTGTTGAAATAGCAGCTAGAAGCTAGGAAATTGTGATGAAATTTAATTACAATAAAAAAATTTCACACTAAGCTATAGTAAACATATTAAATTTCATTAAAATAATACTATTACGTATTGATGAAAAGTCTAATGAACATTTCTCCTATATAAGTAAAAAATTAATATGAAAATCTCACCAATATGGTAAAACAATAATATAAAGGGGTGTATTCAATTGATGATTTAGAGAGTTTTGAAGTCATTTGTATTAAAATGTCAAATCCATTGTTATTCAAACATGAATTTTAAAAGATTCTTTAAAATTCAGTGTTATTAAACTTGTGATTTTAAAATCTATTTTAAAATCCAGTGTTATTGGAAATATTTTAAGTAGTGAATTTTAGGAAGTTTATAGTGATTCTAAGGTGATTTGGTGAGATTTCTTTGTTAAAAAAATAAAACTCCAAATCTCATGGTTTTAGATGGAATTCTAGAGTGGTTTAATAATAATCACCACAACTTTTTTAATTCACCTAAAATCTCCCAAAATCTTCCAAAAATTCATCAAAATCAAATCACATCTATTTCTCTTAAATAACATATTCAATACACCCCTTTAAGATTTTCAAAATAAAGTAAACCATAAATTGTTCTTAGCCGCCACATAAAATACGGATCTTTGGCCCACCGACTAAGCATCACGCTCTTCACAAAGCGTGATCTCTAAGGCAAGAGATTAGGGCTTTTGTATATATACGGCCTAAACAAACTTCCTTCTCCATCACTTTCTCTTTCAATAAACTCTCCCCATTAAAACTTATCCCAATTAACTCTTCCCTTTCTCTAAAAGTCACCATGGCTTCTCCGTTGGTCGGTCCACCAGAGCTCCGAGGCTCCAACCCCATCCCTAAACCCATCACAGCTTCTGGTTCAAGCAACCCCTTCATGGACCTAATGGTCAAAAACTTCAACAAGCCAATCAAAGTCCAGGATCTCTCTTCTCCTCAGATGGGCCAAACCGAGAACGGATCCGCCACATACCTCTCCGCAGGCAATCCTTGCCTCGACTTCTATTTCCACGTTGTTCCACACCCAAGAAATCTTTGGAGGAGCGACTCCAAGCTGCTTGGGACTACGACGCCTTAACCACTCTTAAACTTATCTGTAACCTACGTGGAGTCCGTGGTACAGGAAAATCCGACAAGGAAGGGTTTTACACTGCAGCCCTATGGCTCCATGGTTGCCATCCCAAAACCCTAGCTTGTAACCTCGAGTCTCTCTCGAAATTTGGCTACTTTAAAGACTTCCCGGAGATTCTTTACCGTGTTCTGAAAGGATCCGAGATTCGTGCGACCCAGAAATCGGAGTGGATGGAGAGGAAAAGCTATACAGGAAGAGGAAGTCAAACTGGCCGTAAAAAGAAGAGTGCGGCGACGAGGCAGCTGAGGGTAGCGGCGGCAGAGATGAAGAACCAAGCGGCTAAGGCAATAGCAAGTATGGATCGTAAGCTAGAGAAGATTTCTTTAGGTAAAGTAGCATTTACAAGATAGTCTCACGATGCAGACTATCGCTTCCTCCACGAACGCGTCTCTGATCTATTTGCAGATCACCTGAGAAGAGATCTTGAGTTCTTGATGTCAGGAGAAACAAACAAGATCTCTCTGGCGGCTAAATGGTGTCCATCTCTAGATTCTTCTTTCGACAAAGCAACTCTCATCTGCGAGAGCATTACTAGAAATATCTTTCCACGTGCATTAATCCCTGAATACGAAGGTGTCGAGGAAGCTCACTACGCTTACAGAGTTCGTGACCGGCTAAGGAAAGAGGTTCTTGTTCCTCTAAGGAAAACTCTGCAACTCCCTGAGGTTTACATGAGAGTGAGAGAGTGGGGACATCTTCCGTACAACCGTGTAGCTTCCATGGCGATGAAGTCTTACAAAGAGATTTTCTTGAACCACGACAAAGAGAGGTTTCAGAAGTATCTCGACGATGCGAAAAAAGGGAAGACGAAGATAGCAGCCGGAGCTTTATTGCCACACGAGATTATCGCCGACTTAAACGGCGGAGACGGTGGACAAGTCGCTGAGCTGCAGTGGAAACGAATGGTAGATGATATGAGAAAGAAAAGTTCTTTGACGAACTGCATTGCTATCTCAGACGTTTCAGGGTCTATGCATGGCACTCCCATGAGGGTTTCCGTCGCTTTAGGTCTCCTGGTCTCTGAGCTTTCCGAGGAGCCATGGAGAGGAAAGCTGATAACTTTCAGCGAGAAGCCAGAGCTGCATTTGGTTAAAGGAGACGACCTGAGATCAAAAACACAGTTCGTGAGGGGAATGGAGTGGGGAGCAAACACTGACTTTCAGAAAGCGTTTGATCTGATTCTGAAGGTGGCTGTTGAAGGGAAGTTGAAGCCAGAGGAGATGATCAAGAGGGTGTTTGTGTTCAGTGACATGGAGTTCGATCAAGCCTCGAGTTCTAGTTATGGTAGAGCTGGTTACGGTAGAGGTGGTCATGGTTATAATAGAAGGGAAACGAGTAGCTGGGAAATGGATTATCAGGCGATTGTGAGGAAGTATGGAGAGAAAGGGTATGGAGAAGTTGTGCCGGAGATAGTGTTTTGGAATCTGAGGGACTCGAAGTCGACGCCGGTGACGAAAAATGAGAAAGGTGTGGCTTGGGTGAGTGGGTTTTCGAAGAACTTGATCAAAATGTTTTTGGATAATGATGGAGAGATTGATCCCATGATGATCATGAAGGCTGTTATATCTGGAAAAGAGTATAGTAGTTTTGTTGTGGTTGATTGAGAGAGAGATTCAAGTTTTGGGTTTTTATTTTTGTCGCTAATTGTCATATCTATTATTTTTTTTAGTGATTGTTAAAACCCACAAAAGTCTTATTTTTAATTCCAAAAGATATAACTTTGTTATCATCGCTGTTCTGTTTTATGATTCTGAACTATTGTGAGGTGTGCTTAATAGTTAACTTAAAGTCGATGTTTCAGAAAGAAACATATAATAAATGATTATCCTCTTTTGTCTTCTTGTGATCTTTATACTTTTACGAGTTCTTAAAGGCAAGGTTATAAGAGCATGTTTAATAGAGAACCCTTACAAAGTTTCCAAAAAAAGAAAATATTAATATTTTTATTATATAATTAAATTTTAATTATTTATTAATATTTAATCCAATAGAAATGAGACATCTGTAGCTGAGGTGTTGAAAGTTTCTTAAAATTTCTTCAACAATAAACTTTTGTACTCTCTCTCTTAATTTTTTTTTTCTTTTTTCTTTATTTTAAATGTTAAGAATTTTGATAAGAACCATTGTTGATTATGCTCTAAGAACATGTCCATCGTTCAGATACTCACCAAAAGAGATCTGAATAATAAAATATAAGTATTTTTTAATTTATTTATTTTTGTATTTAAATTTTAGTATTAAAAAAAATTGAATCAATCATGAAGTGACACACATTCAGATACAGGTTCTATAGAGTTCTCACACCAGATACGATTCTGGTTTCTCTCTCCTTCTTTTTCTTTCTTTTCGAGTTTTTATAGGTCATATACTCTATCACAACCCTGCGATAGGGTTGTTCTAAGAGCATGATTATCGCTGGTGTTATATAGGGGTTCTAGTTCATTTTCTTATATAAAAAAAGAAAAAGTGAGGAGAGAGAAAAGAACGTTTCTAAACACATACACTTTAAAAACTCTTTTTTAGAATCTCAACATACATGTTTGTTTTTTATTGGTTCAATGTTTTTTAATTTAATAAAATTATAAAAATACAATAAAATAATAATATAAGTTTTATCAGAACCCTATTTTAAACACATCAGCGATAAATGTGAGTATGATTATCCCTTAGAGACCCATAGTAATATTTTTTTAATTTTTATTTTATTATTTTAATATTTTGTTATGATTTAGTTTAATTAAAAAAAGTTGAACTAATAGTTAAAAGTTAAATATAATGATTATTAAAAATGGGGTTCTAAAATCTCTTTTTTCAGATACTGTAATTTTTGTTTATCATCATTTCTTATTTTTTTACTATTAAAATTTTGATCATAACCTATTTAGAACCTTGCTATAATAGTGCTAACTCTTTTCATATAAACTTAAAATACAGCAAGATTTAGCGTGTGTGTGTGTTTGTTAATGGAAACATCTTGTTTAGAAGCAGAGTTTTGGACTCGGAAACTCGCTTATAACGAAGCAGGTTCTTCATCATCGTTTAATGGAAATTTCATGTTTTTGGTATTTCAAGCAACTAGACATCGACTCTTTATCTCTGCAACATCGGCTTTGTTCCTGCAGCCACAGACCCTTCTTTTCACCTTGAGCTATCTCTTGTCAAAGTTGTCAGCTTTTTATGAATTTTGAGCAATTAAGAAACTCTGCATTGTAAATTGAAAACTCTTGATGTTTTTTTTATGGTAATCCAAGTGAACACATGAAGATGTCATATAAGTAAGAGTGAGAACCTCAATGGCAGGAGCTTGAGAGAGGCAGAGAAATTCATGTTCTTGTTCCAATTAACTCATCCAAAAACGAATCTATGATACTTTTGGACTTGAAATCATCCTTTCAATGGGTTTTTTTTAATGTTTGAAGCATTAAGGCCCATATAAGGCCCACATTTGCTTTGTATTTATGGGCTTTAGGTTTCGAAAAAGGGATCTCTTTCACGTTGAAATGGCAACGGCTACAAGCTGGAAGAGTGGGAGGGAAATAGGAGAAGCCGTGATCAAGGCGTCAAAGAACCCTAACCGGAGATGGTACGGACCTCACATGGCCGCATCAGTTCGGGCAATCTCAGAACGTATACCACTAGTCGATTTCGTACTCGAGATAAGAGACGCTCGTGTTCGTTGCCTTCTTTCTTCATCGTACTGTCTTCCAAGTGTTCGATTAATTGCCTCACAGAACGAAGTTTAAGTTTTCTTTTTCTTTACTTTTCTTTTTGTAGATTCCATTGTCTTCTGAGTATGAGTTGTTGAGAAAGTTTTCGCCTTTTCCTTCAAAACGGATCGTTGTGTTGAACAAGATGGAGCTTGCGGATCCTATGGAGTTAAAGAAGTGGATGGGTTACTTTGAAGGGAGAAACTATCTGTCGTATGCAGTAAACTCACATAACAAAGAGTGTGTTAAGCAAGTAACATAGATTCACCTTTTGATTTCATCATCTTCAGTTTGTTCTTCTTTATATGGCTAAGTGACTTAAAGAAGACTCTTTGTTTTCAGTTTCTCAACTTCTTGCAGAGTCAAGTTAGGGAATTGCACAAGTCTGGCCATTCTGGTCATACCACAACTATGATGCTCCTCGGGATTCCTAATGTAGGAAAGTCCGCTCTTGCTAATTCTCTTCATCAAATTGGGAGGATTAGTGCTGCAGGTTATAATCCTAATCTCTCATATGATTTTTTATTCTTTTGCCCGAGTTTCAGTTCTTCAGGATTAGTTTTAACATGTTTCATTTACAGAGAAAGGTAAGCTAAAGCATACAACAGTTAGTTCACAGCCTGGAGATACTAAAGACATCATGAGTTTGAAGGTACGTTCCCTTCTGTTGTCACTGTTGTCACTGTTAGTACATTTCTAACGCGCTGCTCCAACAATTCAGTTTCTCTGTATGCTTACTTAAGGCTCCTTCCTGTGTTAGTTATATCTCCTTTTAAGGCTAAATGCCTTCCTGTTTGTTTGAGATCTGCAAGTTGCTACTAGTTTAAGTCTGGTTAGAGAATTTATTTGTTTCAGATCGGTAGCCATCCCAACGTCTATGTACTTGACACGCCTGGCGTTTTTCCTCCTAAGCTGCTTGACGCTGAGATCTGCTCAAAATTGGCATTAACAGGTCTGATCAGCATTAAACACAAACATGATGTCTAGCCCTCAAGAAATTTTCTGTATTTTCACTCCTAGAGATAGTGTGGAAAACTTACAGGTTTGTTTTCTCCGTAATGTAGGAGCTATTCCGGATGATATAATTGGGGAGACAGAACTAGCACGGTTTTGTCTGACCCTACTTAACTCGAGCCATGAATACAAGAAATGGGCAAAACTTTGCAAATCTCAGGATGTTACAGAAAGTTTATCCAATGACACCTCCACGTCTTATGTCCAACGTAAGAGGCAGTATCCAACAGATCATACACAGGTACCAGAACAAGACAAAAACATTATCTGCTACTCAAGTTATCTTTTATTTGTTCAATGAATCTTTTTATCATTTGCAGGATTTTATAGTTTACGATGTTCGGAGAGTTCTGTACGAGACAATTTCAGCATTTGACGGAGACTTAGAAGACGATATCAGCATGGGAGAACTTATAGAGACGCAATTCGCTGCGTTAAGAACGGTTCTTAGGGTTACAGAAGAAGCAACAAGTGAGTTTGCTGATCTCAGAGTTGCTTCTAAGATATTGAATCTTTATAGAACTGGGAGACTTGGGCATTACACATTGGAACACGTTTCTTCTTGAGGCAAATCTTAACACATGCGTTTGTAATTATGTGATTGTGATGATATCTACTTGGCTGGTTAGGTTTTAATAATCCAAATATTGTTTCTCCAAGACTAACCACAAATAAAATTTGGCTACTTTGCCAACTTTATGATGCGTTACAAAGACTTGTGGACGAAGAGATAGTGGAATCGATTGATTTGAAAGAAGAAACAGAACCGACATCATGTTCCATTTGTATAGAAAATTTGTCGGAAGAATGGAGTCATGAAAACATCATTAAGATGCCTGAATGTTTAAATATGTTTCACCAAGGTTGTATATCTTTGAGTGGCTTAAGCGTCTGAACTCGCGTCCGTTGTGATTGACCATGAAGCCGTGAAAAAAGACTCCTTGAAGATTGGCTTAGGCTTAGGGTTTTAGGTACTGTTTTTTTAGATGTAAAATTTTTTTTAGATATGATGCATTGATTTTTGTTAGATATCCAAAGTATATGATGTAGGATTTGTTGGCAACTGCTAGCGTTTTTTAGTATAATTTTGAAATTTTGGTTACTACCAGTACTTAAGGAATAAAAGGTGTTTGACACGTACAAGAAACTTTTATGTTTGAAGGAAAAAGGTTGGATTGTTTTTGTTATCCAAAGTCTAATTATCCTTGTATGTGTTCTTCTACTTTTTACTCTGGTTTCTCTCCTTCTGTGTGTTATTTTTAAAGGTCTAAAACTCTTTGACAGAAACATTGAGTGTTTCTGTGTGTCAATGGTGATTAGAAGCAGAAATTTGGGCGCAGGATTCTACAATACTCTGCTTAAACAAAGCTGGTTCTTCCCATAGTTTTTGTTCTAAGATATTGAATCTTCGATCTCTTCGTTGTCTATGGAATTGGTGAGCGAGAGAAAGTACAGACTAGTTTGCAACAGGTTCTGAGGACATCAACAGTTTTTCAGTGACCAAGTCCTGTTCATTTCGTAATCATTGGTTTCGCTTCTTGTTCATTTCGTAATCATTAGATTGGCTACACATTTGAACATGTCACTAATATTAAACTTTAAGATGCTAAAAATTTCCAGAAACTTATTACTAAACTAGTCAATAAACAAACAAAAAACAAAAAGATATAGTCGTTGTCGTTGGTCAACCACAAAAGACACTTTTATAATCACTGTCGTTGGTCGCTATCACTGATCACTATTACCAGCAAACCGAATATGACGGTCATGTCCAAGATGATTGATTGTTAGAGACAGGCTTTAAAACGTTTTAAGTCCTTAACTAAGAATTTGTAGTTTTGTTCACTAATTTAACTTTTAGCACAAGAAATCGATAAAACAAAACAAATCACTGGAGATCATTAATATTACAAACACACAATAAACCAAAAAAAGAGTCTCTCACTTTAACCACCTGAGATCAGTCGTAGAACAAGGCGAGATTTTTCCGGCCAACCCATCACCGTAACAACAAGAGTAATCAGACTCATGATCTCCCCAAAGACAACCATTATAAGCACTCTTAAAACTCGGACTCCTCAAACTCTCCTCCTCTGCCGTATAATACAACCGTTTCTTCGCCGTCCCCACCGGTCTCCGTCGTGGTGTGCTCTGAGTCCGTGCCTTAGCCTTCGCTGACTCGGTCGCAGACATGTAGTTAGGCTGAACCATAGAAGAAGGCGAAGAACATTGTATTCTTGGACTAGCTGATCTTACTCCAAAGGTTCTTGTGGCTCTGCACGATGGTGGAGTCGCTGGATACGGTCTTTGATGTGTTGTAGTGGCTATGTTTGTATCGACCTCACGAGTCTTTATTGGTTCTCTTGTTGTGGGATTATTGATGATTGTATTGTCCCATTGCTTTGTAGCCATCCATCGGTCAAGCCATTTGGTTCTCTCTAGAAGCTCTGTATCGTCGCCGACTGATTGATGCCGGTAAGACCGACTTCGAATCTTGTCACATAAAAGACGACAAAAACAAAAACGTTAGTGCATGTGCAAGAGTAATATATACTATATAATACTCTTTTAGAATTTTCAATTAATATATTAAATACCTGATTAGCGAGAGCAAGTGCATGTGCTTTCTCTCGTTTAATAGCAATCTCTAGTTTCTTCTGTAGAATCGATTGTGTTTCTTCTTGGTTAACAACATATTCATCGGTGCATCTACTCATGTCCCTCGACTGCAAAGATTTAGAGCGTATAGAGTCTTAGTATCACAAAAAAAGAAAAACAATTAAAAATAGAGTTTTAAGAAGAAGACAAAAAAAAAATACTAAATCACTAACCAGAGATCTACGGCTACGAATGTCTTGAAGATATGTTTTGGTGTCCCAAAAGCCGTTAGATTCAGCAAACATTGAGTTACGTCTTGCTTCGACATTATAACTATTCGATGATGGTGATGATGACAAGAGTCTTGAACGTTGTTGATGATGATTAAGCACTTGATCTTGAACTCGAACCAAAGCCTTGATGCATCTTAAAGTGTGTTTCGCTTGGTTTCTAACATTATGACCTCTCACCAATGCTTGTAACTTCACTATCCCTTTCAATGCTCTTAAAGCCCTCCTCCCCTTTTAAAATAAATGCAAAAAATTTATACGAACGTATTTTTCACACAATATTTTTGACAAAAATAAATAAAATAACATATGATTTTGTTTTAGATTGTAATTAAAATACGTATAACATATGGTTAATTTTGTTTACTTACGAGGTAGCCTCTGAAAGCTGTCTGAATAATAATGGATGCCCAATGACGCCTTATTAAACCTGGAGTTGCCGTTAGCTTAACGATCTCGGCAACTGCTTCATCCACGGCGGAGACAATCACCATAGGTTTGTCCTCCTCCTCTTTCTCCGCCGTAGGTAGTGCCTCGGTTACTGAGTTGGTGGCTTCGAATTTGGTTTTTCGAAACATCCATCCTTTCTTTTCTTTTTTCTGTATTAAACGAAAGAGCTAAATCTCAAGACCCTTAATCTAAGACATTATACTAATAACATAAATAACATAAGAGTTCAATTTCAAGACCTTATTGGAATCAGTTTCTTTCTGGTGAGTCTTCTTGTCGGAATCCTTTGATGGTGACCAAAGAATCTTCTTCACGGCCGTGAACCACGACGTTCCGTTCTTCTTAGCCATCTTAAAGTTAAAGAACCAGAGAGAGAGAGAGAATTCGAACTCAGCTACTATGAGTGAAGTTGATGCTCATGTAAACTAACTGCTACACCACGGGACTGAGGAAGATTACATAAATGTAAATATATATATAGACACGACAAAGACCATAAATGAATTTTTATTTATCCTTGTCACGAATTTAATTACGAAAAATTAGAATAAAACAAGTAGTCTTATATAAAAGGTTTAGTTAAATCTATAAATTAAGAGATCTCTCTCTCTCTCTCTCAGTCTCTCTCATGTGCATGATTTTGTTGTTGTTGTTTATTACTTAAAATAGTTCCACTTTTTCACCAAGAACATGAACAAAAAGTAGAAATATTAACAGCTGTTGATGAAACAATAATGCTTATGACAAAACAAAAATAACTAAATTAAGAATAGACTAAACTATTTGTGATGATGATTATATAACAGTCGAGTGGGCATCAGAAATGTTGCAGCTTTTAGTTGCTTTGATACTTGAATGTTTAAAGGCAAGTACACTTACACAGATGTTACATGGGATTATTAAATATAAACCATTAATTGTATATAGTAAATGAAGATTTGACCGTCCAAGATGACATTGTAAATATTTTCAAGAAGAAGATAGCCACAGACTTTAATGCCTCGTTGCACCAAGAATCCAAAGTTCCCAAATGATTTTATTGTTTTTTTTCTTCTTCTGTAGTAGTAGTAAATTGTAATTCAGCTCTTCTCATTGGTGTCACGTGTTACACAATATAGATCCCAGTAAATTACATTTCTCGTAAATTGCAAAATGCAAAGAAAATTAGTTAAATAATTTGGGTTATACTGTACTATAAAATTTGGCTAGAGAATGTAGTCTTCAAGAACTGTTATGTTGGAATAGGAATCTTATAATAGTGATCAGAAATCATAGTCGAAGTATTTATTGAAAAACAATCTCTCTCTATATTTTAAATGCTATGTGAAACCAAAATGTTTAAAATCACATTATTTACCATCAATTATTTATGCTCTGGAGCCAAAAAAAGATAGTGCGTGCAATACGATTCATACACCAAAACATTTTTATAAAAAAATAGAGAGAAAAAGAACTCAACTGTCAAGACCAACTTCGAATTTGGATTTAGGCTAGTGTTGCGTTTGAATAGTGATGATTTATGCTAGTAGAACTGTCACGGACATGATCAAATACTGATTTTAAACTCTTAAGAATATTAGATCCTGATGCATATAGCATACATGCATGATAGATGCGAATGAGACGATATTAAAAACAAGGCGTGCAAATAAAGGACGACAAGGCCTCGAAGACTGCAAAACAATGGTTTTAGCCAAAATACAACCGAAACTGAGATTCACTATTTTTAACTTTGAATTTTAAATTTTTATATGGCCTCGAGAAAAGGTATAATGAGTGAGTTTGCTTGGACTAGTCAAAACCTTCTTGTCTAGAAATTTACTTCGGGAGTGCAACGTTTAGACACATTTGGTAAGGGTAATGGTTTTGATAAAGCACTTGAGAATTGAATATTTAATTTACCAATAAGATTCTAATTCTTTTGTATGTTTTTTTTTTTTTTTTGTCAACTAATTCCTTTGTATGTAACCCCTAACTTTTTTTCACATTAAGTTTTTTTGCTTCTTCACTATGTTGTAGAGATATACTAAATGACTAGTCCATACATACAACCAAGAAGAACGTCGTTATGTATTTAAAGCTTACTTAGAGTTACAATTAACAAGGATAATATCTACCAATTTTAAAGATTATTCCCCTAATGAGGGATATTTTGTCGCTTCTTTAGGAGGAATTAGTAGGTGGGATTTAGCATGAATAATGTTAATTAGAGAACATAGACTAGCTAGACTGCAAAATGAGCCCATGTGAGGAGGTAGTTGTCCATACATTTCATAAGGAGAATAATAAATAAGTATAAAGTAACTGAGTCTATAAATATTTTTAGCTATATTGATATCTGTTCAATTATTACTGACATTTGTTTAATTAGTACGATTAGGGTACACCAATAATCTCAGGGCAATAAAGTCATTGCACATAGACCACATATTGGGACCTCCTGAATAAGGCCTGAAGCCAATAGTGCATTTGTCCTACCCTCTGTACCTATCAATAATTGTTGTTGTTGTCTTCATAATTATACCTTCCTAGTTTAAGACACAAACACCACTGTGTGTAATACTTATTGGAGGGGGCTTGTAAACCCGTAATGATGAATAAATGGCTTAATTGGGAGTAGGTTTACTTGGCTCACAATTTCACTAACTTTCGAAAATGATGGAAAACAAAAACACACGCCAATATGTTGGTTCTTGAATAAAAAATAGGAGACAAGACAATGCTGTCATCAAAAGATAAAACCCACGACAATTACGAATGATTGATAATCCATAAATCTATGCTTGTAGTTGTTGGGCCATGACATCCGGAAATCTAGTCGTTTTAAAATGCACATCAAATTATACGGATATAAACATCTAAATAAGACACATCAAGCCAATTGATAATCAGAATCAGAAACCAGCACAGTAAGAGATTAAAAAAAAAAAGTTAAATTTATTTATCAAAAAAAAATTACAAAAATTTACAATCTTTTGATTCCAAAAATAAGTAAATAAACCTTGAATCAAACTTAAAATAATAAAAAAGGAAAAAACATGTTAAAGATTTTGATGCTGTTCACCATCTTCAGTTTGGGAGCTGTACAACTTTGTTCCATCTTAGAAAAACCAAATTTTCAATTTCAGTATTTGATTTACTGAGCAAAATGAGTCTATTTTAGAATTCTCAATGAATGGTGTAGACAATGAAATACAAAAGCCGTGTTGTTTCATAAACGCGGCGACCAGTGGCAGCGATCGAAAACTATAACTGTAAACATAGCAATTACAACATGGACAGAACCAATAATTCAGACACCGCACAATAAATCTCAAAAAATTTAAGGTTGAAAATATCAGCGACAAGAATTGGGCTAACAGCGTCTCTTTTTTGTATCTCCGTTTATCGGTTTGCGACTACTTTTGCTTTCACACCATCAAATTTGCTTCCATTACAGTTTTTTTTTTTTAGCGCTGCCGCTGGTCGCGGCGTTTATAAAACGAACAGGGCCAAAGAGTTAAGTGCTTCATTATGCATTATACTATTTTGTTCCTTCCACACCCAATACCATATAGTTTAAAACACCATTTTGACCAGAGTCGCATCTAAATTGTAGGGTCTGTTACGAATGAGACTGTTACCATCAATGTCCAATCTGGGTTTATCCCGACTGCCAGAAGCTTTGTGGTGATCATACTCCAAATTGTTAATTGTAATTAAAAAAAAAAAGATTTGATATAATTTTTAGAATATCTTCATTAGTTTATCCCCACTGCCAGAAGCTTTATGGTGATCATACTCCAAATTGTTAATTATAATTAAAAACAAAAAAAGATTTGATATAATTTTTAGAATATCTTCATTAGTGGAGATATTCCCTAAATATCTAAAATTTAAATAATATTATTTATAATATAAATTTAGTTTAGAAACTAATGTAAATTTATTAAGTCTATTGGTTAGATCCACTTAAGTGGCTTTATTCCTAATCTTATCCCTGCGATCATTTCGAGCGATAAAAAATTACATACTAAAATAGATTAAAAAAGATGGGGGAGAAGAAACAACTGATCGATGCGATCAGTTTTAACGAAAATTTCTGGTGCTCTCAGTGCTGTTGAAAAAACTAGCGACCTTAAACTGATCGCTGTGATATGTTTGCTCATAGAAAACACCACTGGCAGGGGTTACATTCGAGTATTATCTACATATTTAGATAAAAAAAACTAGTTATAATTGTGATCGTTAATCGCCAAACGCAGCGACTTTAAAAAGAACAGGGCAAGTATGTTCGTTTACTGCAGAGTTCTCTTGACAAACAGCATTTCGTTGGTCTTAAACTAGAAGACTACTCTGTTTGACTATTATTATAAGTAAGAAGTTGAAAGTAAACCAAACTTTAAATATATCTATATTGCAGAAATGAGAAATATATTATGTAGAAGAAACCGAAAAAATTACAAAAACATTTATGAAAACTGTATAAGAGAACATTGGTGTCATGGTTGTACATAAGAGCTTGTCATAGAGTTGAACCCAAACTGTATAAGAAAAATGCAGGGAAAAATTGCAAACATCATTGTAGCAATCACTTGATGGTCTTCAAATTCTAAGTGCAGAATCAGAATTCTTAATCTCTGCAACAGCTTTCGAAAATAACACAGTTTACCTGTCTGTAACAAAAATAAGAAATAAAAAGAGAAAGATACAATAACAGGATCAGATAAACCCACTAAGATTAATACAATTTTGCTTAAAGACATCTAATATTCCCACTTCAAATTGAAATGACATCCAATCTAAATTCTTAATCTAATTGTAAGATGTGCACAAATAAAAAGGAGAATTCTAAATAAAGTCTATTAGTACATTAGGTTCTATATTGGAAATTAGAAAAAATCATAAATAATATATAAGGGATATGAATCAACCTATTCATTGCCTATTTATTTTGAGTTAGAAATCCATAGAACTTAACATGGTATCAGAACCTGATCCAAACATTCCAATCCGATCCGACTCAAAGTTGGTACAATCATGGATAAGGCTAAAAAAAATTGATGCCCTCTATCTAAGCTCGGACATTTGGAGATTAATAGTCAAAGAGTCATCATCTTGAAGGAGTATATTAGGATATTATATCACACATTGGAAATTGGAAGGGATCATAAATAATATATAAATGATATGAATCAATTTACTTATTGTCAATTGATTTTGAGTTATAAGTCAATAGAACTTAACAAAATCAACTAATTTTACATATGAATTGCAACAAGAAAACCCAGAATTTCATATCATGTGGAAAAGGAAATTGGGAGAGAAAAGATGAAGATGATCCAGACGATAGGATGGTTTATTAAAAAACATGAAATAATTAAGAGAAGATAGGTGTCTTTTGTCAACAATTCTCAGGAATTCTGAAAAATTCTTATTTCATAAGTGTTTCTGGATAATTAGGATAAAAATATAATATTTTTCTACATATTAATAAAGTAATTGATCTTGTGATTAAATATTTAGTGAAAATATTATATTTTAAATCTTGTGAAAAAATAATTTGTAACTTTTATAAATAAAAGGTGTTAATATTAAAGTAAAATAAAATATTTTAAAAATATTTTTTAGGAGAAAAGAATAAAAAAATATATAAAAGAGAATCATATTTATATTTTAATGTTTTAGGAAAATACATTATAAATGATCTTAGTTCAGTTCAAAAATAAAGACATCACCATTTTATTTTCTAGCACACAACTTAAAAATCAATCTACACAAGCTTTTAAATATAAAGCGATCTGAACCAGTTTTTATTAGCGAAGGAGACCTTTTCTGGTTTTCTAGTACCATCACCAAAGATCATACTTAATCAACTGTGAAACATTAAAAAAAAAAAACACGTGTATCTGATGACATTTGAAAAATCATCCTAATCTATAACTATTTGAATCTTACAAGTTCAAACTTCAAAAATCGTAAATGTCCAATTTATATTGAAATATACATAAAGTATTAAGAATATTAAAACTTTTTGAAGTAAAACAGATAGTGAACCTTCAGATCTATCAATCAACATCTTTAACTTTACTTTGTTTCAAATTCTCTTTTCGATTTTTCCTCAAAATTAAATAATTGTTTAAAGACAGTAGTACGTAGCAAAAAGCCACACTCGGTTTATCTACTTTTTAGTGTTTTGTCTTAATCTCTCACTCACTTAACTCGACCGTTCCTCTCAAAAAAATTCAAATTTACAAAAAAAAAAAAGAATTTCCCGGCGTTGAGATCGAGAAAACAAGAATCCAATCTCCATCCTCTCTCCGGTGATAATGGGTTGCGTCTCATCGAACCTCTTGAATCACGACGAAGATTTCCCTCAGATCGGTGCCAGCTCAGCCTTCGGCCACCACATCGTCAAACTAACCTCCACCACTTACGGTCTTCTCACTCTCGACCCTCCTTCTCCTCCTATGACTCCACCTGAGAAACTCACGGAAACAAAGTCACTTTGGTCTGAGCCAAGAGTGATCAAGTCCGAACCGGAAGTTATCAACTCCTGGGAGCTTATGTCTGGCCTCGACGGGGAGAGTTTCCGGTTCACTCCTCTCCCCAAGACTCCGGTCAAGTACAAAGTCTTCGGCGGAGAAAACAAAGAGAATTCAGATCCTAACAGGAGAAGCCCTAAGAAATCTTTGAACGAAAACGTTCTGAAACCGTTCAAGAAGATGTGTTTTCAAGAAGGAGAGAAGTCTTTGAAGAAAGAGGTTTTGAAACCGTTAGATGCGAAGTTAGAAGGGAGATTCGAGAAGATTTGTCCACCAGGAGGAGAGAATCGAGTGGTGATATACACGACGTCGTTGCGTGGTGTGCGTAAGACATTCGAGGAGTGTAACGCTGTGAGAGCAGTGGTGGAGAGTTCAGGTGTAGTGATCTGTGAGAGAGATGTCTCGATGGATAGAGGGTTTAGAGAAGAGCTCGTGACTCTGATGGCGAAGAGCGTTAGGAAAAATGAGGCTGCATTGCCGCCTAGGGTTTTCGTGAAGGGAATGTACATTGGTGGAGCGGAGGAAGTGTTGAGGTTAGTGGAGGAAGGTCTTTTCGGAGAGCTGATTCGTGGGCTGCCTAGTAAGAAAGCCGGAGGAGATGGAGATGGGGCTTGTGATGGATGTGGTGGGTTGTTTTTCTTGCCGTGTTTCCGGTGTAACGGAAGCTGTAAAATTGTGCAAGGATGGCGTAGTGCTGCTGTGGTTGTGAGGTGTATGGAGTGTAATGAGAACGGTCTTGTTCCATGTCCGATTTGCAGCTGAGAGGTTTGAGTGAGAATACTATTGATTTCCTCTGTTTCTTTTTTCTTTTTCGGTCTCTGAAAGCTTATGGACGAAACAGAACAAATCTTTTTCTCTCACAGAGAAATTATGTGTTACAGTTATGTATAATCTAATACAAATGCTTTATGTTCTATGATGTGTTCTTCTCCTTCTTCAGACTTATCCGAATGAGACTGTGGCTATATGAGATCACAATAGGTTCAAGTTTACTCAAATCATTTACCTTTTAGCTCGAGAAACCACCAAACCAGTTCAACATTGTCTGTAGACTAACACCAATCGGTCACTCACTAGTCACTAGTCACTACAGACGGATCGAAGGATTATTCAACTCTAGCGTTCAGAAACAGGTCTCGTTAAAGCAAATGGTTCAGGTAATGAGTGAATCTTTCTAATTAATGAGGAAAAAAAAGAAACATCTTGGTTGAATTCAAGACCAGGGACGAGTAATTTCAGCAAGCCTAAGTAAATAAACAAACTTAACTTATTATATCTGAAAGGTTGTGTGATCCTTCTGAGAATTTACTACAACGACACCTCCTGGCAACTTTCTGTGTCAGATACAGAATCTGAAGTAGACTTCTTGTTGGATTTTCGTTTCTTTTGTGTTTCTTCCTTGTAAGTTTGATTAAAAACTCTATCAGCTTTAGCAACGATCTTGGAGACAGTGAAACCAGAATCTTCGAAAGTGCGCGCTCGTTGTGTAACTAATGAGTCACGGAGGAAGACATCAATCCCTTCGTGAGTCCATACACCTAATGTCGCGTTTCCTTTGAGTCCTATCGCAAACCAACCGAGACCGGAAACAGCAATATCTACTGAACTCGAGTCCCAACTGCCCCCACTCACTCGGAACTCCTTTCTCACCCATTTCCCCATTTCTTCAACCCGCTTCTCCCCAATCGGCGGCTTCATCACGAAAGAATCAAAATGCAAAAAGGTTAAGACTTGTAGTAAGTAAAGGAACTCGTCAAATCAAGATTTGGTCCTAACTATATGTCAACACCAACTTCAATATAATCTAATGATTCAAAAATTCAACTACTTTCATTCTTTCGATAGCGATTATGTTTTGGAGAGATAAGTTGTAATCTAAATTCAGAAATTCTCTACAGTTTTCAGTGTATGAGAGAAGAAGAAAGGACAGAACTTTTTACCTGCAATCGAGTACCGAAATGCTCCTCAAGTGTTTTGTATGCATTCTCCTTCTTCCCCATGTGAAGTGGAACAGAAGAAGATGCCCATACTGTTACATACATAGAATCTACAGATGACTCATCAATGTCAAGTCTCATTAGCCCACCGATATGAACCGTATAACCTTCCTGCAATAAAAATCCAATTAACAAATCACTCAATTACACAAACACAACCAACTTTAGTTACAGTTATATAAGAACCAAACCTTGATCCTATAAGTCCTAGGCTTAAGCTCCTTGCTAATTTGAACAAGTTTCTGCTCCTCTCTAGTGAGCCTAGTAGTGATCTGATGAGGATTCAACAACCCTGGAGTATCAAACAGCTTAGCCTCAAAAGGCAAAACACCTTCAATCCTGATGATCCCCAATGTAGTTCCCGGCACCGGAGCCTCCGTCAAATGCGAAACTTTCCCACCAAAAACCTTCCCCACGGCGTTAATCAAAGTGCTTTTACCAGCGTTCTGCGACCCAACAGCCCAAACCTGTCCTCTCTTCCCAGCCATCGCAGCCACATCTTCCACCAAATCCTTGATCCCCCAATGCTTCACAGAGCTAACGAAATGCAGCTTCGTGATCTTACTTAACCCTCCTTCACGAGCTCTTTGTCTCACCCATTGTTCAAACCTCGTAGGAGACAACGAACTCGGTAACAAATCGATCTTAGTCACAACAACAACGACTCTAGGCACGTTTCCTGACCTCCCTTCTTTCCAAGCTGAGTTGTTCTCATCGATTGTTCTCGACAAGAGCTTGGCAACTCTCTTTGGGAAAGACCCGTCGAAATCTGAAGCGTCAACTACCATCAGAACAACGGTTCGAGCACCAGAAGCTGAACCTAACCGTCTTCCGACAGTATGATCAAAATCAAAATCCGGAAGTAGATTCTCAACCGTTGGATCCTTCACTCTCCCGTAATGTCTTAAAGAATGACACCTCGCGCAGACCAAAGGTCTTCCGTCTGACTCAGGTCTCTGTTCCGTTCCGACATCTTTAGGGTTTATGTCGGAACTGATAAAGTCGGGATCTTGAGAGATGGGTACGAGATTACGAAGAAAAGAATCGTTCTTTTGTTTATCGACCGATGGTTTAATGAAGAAACCTGGATGTTTCGGATTGGTGTTCTGCATATGAACTCCACAGCCTGAGCAAACGGAGAAGATGGTGACGGGAGTGGCATCTTCGTAATTTCCATCTCGGGTTAACGGAGGAACGTTAGTAGTGGAAGAGTAACGCGAAGGGAGAAGGAGAAACGGCGGTTTGGGATTGTGGTTTAGGAATGAAGTGAGGAGTCTGATAGAAGGGTTTGTTTCGCTCCTTAGAGATGATTTGAAGGAAGAGAGAGGAAGAGTAAGTAAAGGTTTAAGCTTTGATGATGAAAGCTCTCTCGCTGCTTTCGCAAGCATTTCCTGGGAATGGTAAGAAGGAGATGAGTCCAGTAGGGAGTTGAGATTTAGGGTTTTTGCTTGTTTCTACGGGGAGGAGGAGGAAGAGGAAGACGAGCGTGTTTTGTTTGGGGAAATTGCAAAAGAGTATCTGTAGTATTCATGTTTTGTAAATAAGTACCTGTACAATAATGTTTTCGTAAAGAATACTTAACACTATACAAATGTTCGGGATAATACCGTGGAAATTTTTTTGTGACATTTTTTACTTCCATTGAGATGATTCAGGATGCGTTGGTGAACTAGTAGTAAGTGGTGGCTGAATTGGAATTTAATGGATGTCTGTTTCCTTATTCCAAAGTAAGTTTTCCTGACCATTCTTTTTTCAAAAGTCTTGATTTCACAGCTCCTTTTTTCACTATTTTTAAAATTATTTATTTTATTAAAATTTTTAATATGGAATGGGTATCGATATCATCCTCTGGTGATGGGTTGAATAAAAATACAGAATTAAGACTAGCCTCACCTTACTTCTTTTGTTTTTTTTTTAAACTCTTTTGTACTTTGAAACATGTTAAATATTTTTGATTGAAAGAACTTAGTATTTACCAATTAAAACAACTTAAAATCTCATCTAGAAACTGTTACAAACCATACTTATTAAATATAGAAAACATGAATCTAGAAAACAAAGTTGGTTGAATAAATTGTGATGGAGTTTACTGCATAATCTAAGTTAAAATCGTCTAAAATTCTCTAAAATAACGAATATTTTAGGATTTAAATGGTTACAGCGGTTAAAATGGATTAGTCTGGAAATGGCTAAAACAACTTTTATTTACCATTCATAATAACTAATGCATAGTAGTGCAAATCGAAGAAATTAAAAAGAATCCATTGTAGATTAATTATGGCTTATTTTTATGAACAAATAAGTTTGGTACATAGCGGATTGTTGTCCACTTCAACATGAGAATAGATTAAACAGTTGACGAATTTATTCACTCCGATCATTGTAACTATTTTTCCCCTTGGCAGCTTCTTTTTCCTTTGTCGGTGTTTATACGGCGGTATATCGAGTGAAGTTCTCCTTATTTGACTGTCGTCACCAATGCATTTTAGGTTTAGTTTTCGATTCAATGTTTTGTATTACCATTAACCGAAATTTTGGTTGGATAAGATTGAAGCTGGTTAAACCGAATTATAAACCAAAAAATTACAAAAAAAATTTTATTAATGCAAAACGGTTCAAAAAAACTATTTACACCCTTAATTATGTATCCCTACGAGGTTTTTTTTTTTTCTTTGACTATTTATCCCTATGAGGTTATATATATATATATATCACAATACTGTCTAGTAGTACGTATTTTGTTACGACATAGTTCATTTTTAAGGATTTTGGAATTTTGGTTTTTTTTTCTTCTGTGTTTCGGAAAGTACAAAAAATGTCAAAAGTGAATGAATATAGAAGAGACGTCCTCGAAAAGCGCAAGGAGGGATCAACTGGTGTAAGTTTAACCGGACACCACATAGCATGCATGCTTGTGACGTTAGGTACCAGTAAATGACGAAACTACCCTTCGGCGTTTTTTCACGTTTTAACCGTTTGCTCTAATTTGTTCTTTTCTTTTTTTTTTATTGCCAAAGCAAAACTATATATCTAAAAAGTTTTACAATAAACTCTGACTTCCTATTATTTTTCGCCAAATTCAAAATCAGTTTTTGATAGCTCTTGTTTTTAATTTGATTCCCGTTTCTGGAGTTAAAATGAAAAACCCAATGGATTTGTTATACTAACATACATACTGCTCCACTCATAAACAAGAAACAAGGGTGTAAATGTAAAACGTCAAAACATTTACGAACAGAAGCAAGTTTCTAATAACTCCAGGGGCAAGAGTATAAATAACTAAAAATGCCCACTAAAACAGAGAATCTTCAAAAGCCTCTCTCACTCTCAGTGTTTTTCTCTTCTGCTCTGTGTAAACTTCTCTTCTCTAAAAGTAAAAACCCAAATCGAAAAAAAACTCCCTACGAGATTTACCCAAAAGATCCCAAAGCAAAAGACAACAGAAGCATCATCAAGCCTCCAAGCATTACATAGGGGAAAACAAAAGACTTAAAGAGTTTTAGACAAACATCTTTACATGCCTGTGAGAGCAGGAGATATGTATAAACTTGTAGCTGCTACTGTCAATGCATTTGTTGTCGCGGGACAGCACGGGAACGAACAGGTGTCTTTGATGGACTCACCCTGTAAATCCAACCATCAAAACACGTCAACGTTCATATTCATCACCAATTAACAGAATTTGTTTGAGAAATTGGTTTGTTCTTTGGACCTTATCGGTAAAGAACCAAGAAGGACGCCACTACAGTTGAGAGCAGCTATTGCACTTTCAGCCTGCGGAAGAGAAACGAACGATACTTCAAGCGTTAATATATCGATGCAACCGTAAAAAGGATAAAGAGATAAAATCAATACAAGCATCTGCTTACCATGACAAACTCAACGAAACCGATTCTTGTTGGATGATGATAATCTCCCAGAAGCCTCAGACGGTACACCTCTCCACACACAGCCTCAAAAAAGTTTTTTATGTCCGTTTGAGTGACCTGTCGAACATTGAAACTGATCAAAGTTAGCTACTTTAAGTCTCATAATAGCTCAACGAGGAAACAAATTTGAGAGGATCACCTTCTTGTCGATGTTAGTGCAGTAGATAGTTCTCGCACACATCTCACGCTCATCTTCAGTCTAAGAACCAAAACAGGACTACAAGTCAACGTCTTGACTCTCGAGTCTAAAGAGTAAAGACATTAACTTTGCACTAAAAATGTGATGCGATCCAAGAGAAATTCTCACCCTTGGCAAGAAAGTCGGGTTAACCGGTGCAATAGCAGTCTTAGACGGCATAACCTTCACAGGATAGAATCCCAGCATCGTTCCAGACAAATTCAGCGCAGCTCTTGCACCCGCTACAAGTCCGAAATTTAAACCATTAAACCAAACCATTTACACACATTTTCGAAAAACAGAATACGTAATGAAACCACTGATACCTTCATCAGTGAACTCGATGAAAGCAAACCTAAGTACTGAGTTTGGGTCACCACAAATGCGACAGTCAACAACCTAAATAACCAAATACAGTCAACACAAAGAACACACCACAACACAAAGATGAACTTGTAGAAGTTTCTTAAACCTGTCCAAAGCCAATAAACAAACCAGCAAGCTGCTCCTCAGTGACCTAAACCCAAAAAATAAGATAGTATACGTGAGATTACAGTAAGCCTGAGAAGACCAACTGAAGAAAAGGTGGAAACTTCTCTAACACCTGTTGGTCAATATCAGACACATAGACAGTTCTTCGAATGATCTCATCACGCTGAGCCATACTTGTCCGAGGATTCATCCTACGTTTCCCTTGTGGTCCGAACGGCTTCTTCTGTTTCAAATAATCAGACTCAAATCAAATGATTTCAGAAGTAATCAAAAAGAAAGAAGATTTACAAATATTTAGTTCCAAGACAGAACAGGTGAGAGCTTCAACTTATAAACACACAAGAAGACACTAAGAGACAAAATCTAAACAAACAACTAAGCAAAGGTGAGAGCTTCAACTTATAAACGCACAAGAAGACACTAAGAGACAAAATCTAAACAAACAACTAAGCAAAGGTGAGAGCTTTAACTTATAAACCCACAAGAAGACATTAGAAACCAAGTTTAAACAAACAACTAAGTAGAAGTAAACAAGAGACAAGAGACAAGAGACAAGAGACGTGTCTGATTACCCTTCGAAAACCGCCCTCTTCGTTGACGGGGTAGTATCCGGCAGCAGCAAAGCCATTGTTGTTTAAGAAAGAGCCAGCGACGGTGAAGAAACCACCGTTAAACCCGTTAAGTCCTTGCTTATTGAGTGAAGGAGGAACAAACTCTTCAGCCATGGGGTTAAGCTTAGATAAAAGCTCATGGAGCTCTCTCATCTCACGCTTGAAGCTCTCTCCACCGTCGGATCTCTCCACGTGGGATCCGATCTCACCGTGGATTTCATTTTCATCCTGATCGTCGTTGGAAGAGACTCCTGATCCTTGGCTGGTGACGGAAGACGGCGGCGACGGCGAGATCACACCAACCTCTGTATCAGCTCCGACGCTCTCAACGACCGTCATAGTCAGATAAATGGGAAAATTGCAAAAAACCCAGAAATAAAGATCGGATTTTTCAGGGGAACCCACGATCAAAGTAACGAAATGTAAAGGGAACAGTAGCAGAAAGGGTTCTATAAGAAGGAGCCACCAAAGAGAGAGAGAAGAAGGAAGAGGACAAAAGAGTAAATTGCTTACATGAGAAAGATTAGCGAGGTTCGTTGATAAAAAAAAGGGACAAAATTAAACTATTCAAAATTTGATTCTGTCATTTTTTTTACCGTGGTTTAAAAAGTAAAAATCGATCGGATAAAGTAGAATCTGGTCGTACTACAGAGAAGATCGATCACGCTCTTATTGTCTTGTTTCTCTTTTTTCTGCTCTTTTCGGACTGAGCTAAATCATAACAAACCTGAATCGACAACTCTATATTATCCAAACATAATAATATATTTATGTCAAAAAAAAAATATGACATCAATTATGTGAACTTTAAATTTGAGATTTTTAATGCAATTTGCATATGATAAACGAAATCAAACTTTGATATGATTTGATATAAGCTTAAGTAATTGCCAATAAGTTTCCACACGTGTAAAATAAATCAAATCAGTAGTTGGAAGTTGGAATTAACGTGATTATATGGTAGATCATATAGTAAAGCAAGTAAACAACACATGGCGCAAATGGAATTCACAGAGTTATTCGTATGCAATATTATTAGTCAATGGAACATTGACATAATACTCTCTCCATTTTTAAATAATTATTGTTTTAATCAATTTTTTTTTTGTTTTTAATTAATTATCGTGTTCAATTTTCAATGAAAAAATAATTTTTTTATAATAATTATTATTATACAGCTTGATTTATTATTAGCTGGATTAGTTTATATAAATAATTAATGAAGTTTTTATATTGAAAAATTAATAAAATCAATAATTTTTTAATTTGTGTGCATAATCCTAAAACAACAATTATTCAAAAATTGAGAGAATACTATAGATGAACATGAAGTCTTTGAATATGATAAAATTCATTTTTTATAAATTAATTACTATTCTCTTTTGTTATTTTTTATTATGCGTGACAATAAAATAACATGAAAAATATATGTACTTTCATTTTTTTTTATTTAGTCAAAGATTTACTTATTTTCGTATATTTAATTTTCTACAAAGGGATTTATACTTTAAATATTCTTACATAATTTTTTCTCAACCAACAATTTTACCATTTTAAGTTTGAATCAACTTTTTTTTTTTTATGTTACAAACTTAAGATATGTCTAATCAATAATTTTTAACTTTTATAGATTAACTACAAGATTAATGACTAACCTATTGTAAAAAAAAATTATATTAAAAAGCCAACATGTTTAATTATGATTTTCGTTCATTTTCTTTGAGTAAATGTACTTCATTATATTGGAAAATTATTTTACTATTCGACAACTGTATTTTATTAGCAAAAACCCTTTGTACATAAGTACATAACTTCTAAAATCCAAGAACTACAAAGTACTGTAAGAATGTGTAATGGATAGACATGAAGTAAACTAAAATTTACTTGGCGACAAAGAAGAAAGCAATGACAATGACATGACATGTTTCGGAATTATCCAGTTTCTGATAAATACGTTAGACAGTGTTTCACCTTTCTTACAGCGAAGTAAATAATATAAACTACCTTGCAGCCTTAACAATTAACCACCACATTCGTACGGTGGTGTAAGGAAATTACCTGCAGTTCCACCACCAGCTTTTACTGATTCGCTATTATCACGCATGTTAAAGCTTTTTAATATTTTTTTTCTCGGAACTACAATAGTAAAATAGCGATGGTATATAGGAAGGCTGGTTAATTGTCATCCTACTTAATTTCATAATAGTTTAGTTTTCCCAAATTATGGTTTAATTTCATAAGACAATACATATTATATTTGATGCAAAATGAGATTGAGAAATCAGAAAATTACTATATAATACTCAAACTCTTTTTTTTTTTGATAAAAGATATCCAGATTAAATGGCTAACCAAAATATACATAAATTTTTATTGACTTTTATAAAAATCAATAAATTTATTGTTGATTCGACCAAATTAACACACCCTTATCTCATCTAAAAGAATTGTTAAAAAATATCGGGCTGACGATCTATTTCCCCCTGAGAAGTATCATATAGCACCATATCT
>OVBI01000496.1:0-71229 GCA_900406495.1 Sisymbrium altissimum | reverse complement strand
TGTGGAGGAAGCTCAGAACTTGATCTCTCTGTTTCGGTTCTTTTCTTCCCAACAGCAGGTATTCTATCAGAGTCCATGTCCTCGCCAAGTATATCATCGTTGTTGTCTTCAGCAGATGCCATCTACAACAGAAGAAATAAAATTAAAGTTAATAAACAATAGATAAACATTCAAAGCAAACTCAAACTCTAAGTCCCAATTTTAAATTTTGAACTAAACCAGATAAAAGCAACTAAGAAAGACTTAAAAATTGAAACATTCACAAATACAAACCAATAATTAACGCTTCCATCCGCATTACTAAACAATTTCGAACCAAACTCAAATCCTAAATCCCAAATCTACAGAAATATAACAAAGAAATTGAGAAAGAAAAACTAACCTTGGAGTGAAAATCAGACGAAGTAAGTATGAGAGACAAAGTGTGAGGTTTGGTTTCTTCTCGGATTTGACTGTGTGAGTGTGAGAGGCGGAGGTGTGAGTGTGAGAAACGAAGTGTGAGTTTTGGTTTCTTCTCGGGTTTGGCTGTGTGAGTGTGAGAGATGGAGGCGTGAGTATGAGAGATGGAGACGTGAGTGTGAGAGATGGAGGCGTGAGGTTTGATTTTTTCTCTGGTGTGACTGTGAGTGTGAGAGACGGAGAGACGAAGTTTGTCGAGACAAGAAGAAAAAAAAATCTTTATAAACTTAGGTTAAATTTTCGGTTTTTCTGATCGGTTATCATGAACCGAACCGAATTTAAGTAATAACCGAACATAATTAATATATCTGCCGATCGATTTGTCCCTGATAACCGATCAATAACCGAACACCAAATCATCGGTTCGGTTTGGTTCGGACAAACCGGTTCGGTTATTAATCCCAGGACTAGAAAGAATGATCGTGAACCATTATACATAGTTCGTTTTAGACGCATTTTCAGTAGTTTTAATATACAAGTTAATATTTTAATTATTGTTTTATTTTATATCATTCATCTCATTCATTTTAAAACACGAATCACGCAGAGTCATGACTCATATGTAAACAGTAAGGTAAATTGCCTGGCCATAGCCACTTTTTGACAAATTTAAATTAACTGCCACATCTTCGACCTAAAATAAAACGATATTTTAAAACAAAATATAATGGTCGAAAAGCTTATGAATGCTTTTTGGCCATAGCATATATGATATATTTCCATTCTCTTGCTATGAAAACATATACGTGTAAAATAAATGCATGCTATATTTGCATGTAATTATGTAAGTACACTACAGACTTGTGAAAATCAAGACACAATAATCTTAATATATACCTATGATTTTCTTTTCTTTTTTGATAAAAGGTTTGTTAATCTGATTAAAATGAAAAAAAAATCTGATTAAAATGAAGAATATGACTCTGGACTATTAAATCTAATAGTGGTGAAAGATTCAAGGAAAAAATGGCACCGGATATGAGGAGACATTTTCATATTTACGTTCCTAATTAATTATGTGAAACTGATTAGCCAATTAAAAAAATTATGTATTGGGGATTATCTATTTTACATAAACTAAGCAAAACAACAAAGAGAGAGAAAGCAAAGAGACACACATGCAAACACGTGATGAGTGCATGTCTCTCAGAGTCTCACGCCATGCACATTTCATCATGTCATCTAAATTTGCTTCTTTGACCCTCTCTAGTCTGTAGGACTCTGGGTGCCTCTTTACATTCTCCGCTTTTGTTTAATCAAAAAAACTTTTAAATGATATGGGCTGAAATCAATTAATCTGCCTAATTTGTTTAGCCATTTCGGTTTACTTACTCATCTCTTAAATAATCATCGGCAATATTGCCCAAAAATAAACATGGTTGACTCGAGACTCGAGAGTATTGATTTACTAAACCGAAATGGCTGATAATTTTCCGTCCTCGACTAATTTTCCATTTCCATTCTCAATCTAGATTTCTTTAAATTATATGGTTTGAAAGAAAAGGCGATTCATGAATTCGTTATGCTCTCCACATAGCAGACAAGTAGGATCAATTATGAGTCTCTTCTTTTCAACGCTTCCGCAAAAACGTCTCTTCTGATTTTTTTTCTCGTATTCAAGATTTAGTGTTAAAAAGGAAAAATGACAAATGTTAATTGGATAGTATGGAGCAACTTATCTTTTTTTTTTTTTGTTTTTGGGCTAAATGGACCAACTTATCTAATCTAAATAATTTATAACCAAAATCATTAACAAATATGGGCCTATGCTAATAGCCCATTTATTCTCTGACAAGAACCATTGAGAAATGGGCTTCTCACTAGTATCATTTAGAATATATGGGCTTAATAGTTAATAACCCATATAGTTTTTTATTGGCCCGTTTAAAGCCCATTAAAGATTACGTCATCGGGAAATCCAAAAATCTGAAAAGTATGTGGCTAGAGGCTGGCGCGTGCCTTATCTGCTTCTCTCTCTTCAGTGGTCTTAAAGCTTTCTGCGTGATCCCACTTGTCTTCCTCCTCCATAACATCAGAAACTCCATAACCAAAACGCTTTCACCTTTTCGACTTAAGCTTTCGAGGACTACATCAATGGCGTCCTCTTCCATTTCCCCTGCTACTCAGGTTCTTTCTTGTTTCATTCATTTCTGATCTTTGCTTTGACGTGATCGATGGAACAATCGGGTCTCTTTCCTTTAGGTTTTTTAAAAGTTTTGTTTTTTGTTTTGGGGTGCAGCTGGGTTCGAGCAGAAGTGCTATGTTGGCCATGTCGCGTGGGATGTTTGTGAAGCCAACGAAGACGAATCAGCAAATGGTGAGAAAGGAGAAGATTGGACTGAGAATTGCTTGCCAAGCGACGAGTATTCCAGCAGAGAATGTTCCAGATATGGAAAAGAGGAAGCTTTTGAATCTTCTTCTTGTTGGGGCTCTTTCTCTCCCTACTGGCTTCATGCTTGTCCCTTACGCTACCTTCTTTGCCCCTCCTGGGTCAGTTTCCTCTCAATTCTGTTTAATGAGTTTCATGCCTTTTGCCTTCTTTCTTATTGAGCATTGATTTCATTAGGGACTAATCTTGAGAGTCTTCTTTGAATTGAATTTTGAAGTTGCTCCCTCTGTTGTTACGAAGCCTTAAGAGTAGCGTCCTGTTTCGATCCAATAAGCAGTTATGAATAAGTAGATGATTTCTTTGGTGTTACTGAGATTTGATTACTAGGAGACTTCATAAAGTGTCTTTCGTCTTTGTATTGCGTTTTCCTTTAGCGTGAAGCTTGCATTTTCTCTGTATGTTGTTAGCTTGTGGTTCTGTTTCAATCTTATTTGTAGTTAGGAAAAATTGGAGATGGTTTATTTGTGTTACTGAAATTTGAGATCAATGAGACTTCATATAGAGTTTGTTTGAATTCATTGTTCCTGGTTTCTTCAATCTCTACATTTCTTTGAAAAATGCAGATCCGGAGGTGGAGGTGGTGGTACTCCAGCCAAGGATGCACTTGGAAACGATGTGATTGCAGCTGAATGGCTTAAGACTCATGGTGCCGGTGATCGAACCTTGACCCAAGGATTGAAGGTAGAATTTCCATTACTGCTATAAGAAGATGAAGAAATTATTAGGCCCTTGAAACAGTACTTTAAGATCTCAATGGTGTGGATTTTTAATGTTATAGGGAGACCCCACCTACCTAGTTGTGGAGAACGACAAGACTCTGGCGACCTACGGTATTAACGCCGTGTGCACTCATCTTGGATGTGTTGTGCCATGGAACAAAGCTGAGAACAAGTTTCTATGTCCTTGCCATGGATCCCAATACAACGCTCAAGGCAGAGTCGTTAGAGGTCCAGCGCCATTGGTAAGTCAAATATATTACACTCTCTAGTATAAGAACTAAGTATCTCTCTAAGTAAACTTTTAAACTAAACATAATTTCATGAAAACAGTCGCTTGCCTTGGCTCACGCGGATATCGATGATGCTGGAAAGGTTTTATTTGTTCCATGGGTTGAAACTGACTTCAGGACTGGTGATGCCCCATGGTGGTCTTAAAACTCTACAACAACTCTTTTGTGGGGAGAAGAAAGGCTGAGTCTTTTTGTGTAATACTTGTTTGGATGTTCTTAATTCTTATAATGTAAAAGCTGTGTGTAATCATACATTTCATGGCAATTACTCTGTGAATTCTTGCCTCTTATATGAATTCTATGTTCATTCACTTTCCATCTCTCTAGTTTAATTTCACTTCAAGTCTTTCGGTATAATTAGGTTTTGGTTTGTTCATATTTTTATACGTTTCTTGTTTTTGCACAACAGTCTTCACTCTTCAGTGTCAAACATAAATAGACTTCCATATGTATCGGCTATACGTATACGTTTCTAGTGTTCATCTTATTCTATAACTTATGTATGTGTAATCAGAATAAGAAGCCCGTATAGCTCAGTGGTAGAGCGTCAGTCTTGTAAACTGAAGGTCCGTAGTTCGATCCTGCGTGTGGGCATTTTTAACTTACTGCTCTATTTTATTTATTATTTACCATATAATACAGCACGTTTTATTTATTCCTTTTTCACAAATGTTTATATATTTATATGAATAATGAATGTCCTCTTCTTACTTTTTTTAATCCGAAATTTGTTGATCTTACTCTCCTTTTCTCCTTGTCCTTGGTATTCGTTTTTGAGAACGTGAACAAATATCATTATAAAAACAAGACTAATTAACAAATGACTATTCTTTTTGACATACTGCATTATCTTTATTGTTTTATTATAAAAGTGAATTCAAAGACTTCACATAGTTGTGAGTTGTGACTACGAGTTGTGACAGTACAACAAAGTGGTTCTCCACTCCAATGGATACCCGGCATACCGCCTGCAAATTAGACTAGTTAATCACTTTATAAGTAAAATACAGCTTTGGTTTGAATTGATGTTTTAGGATCTTTTTTACTTTGAAATTTTAATTTAGTATTGTATCTAACTAAAAATAAAGATTTTAAGTTTTTTGGGTTAAAACTTACAGAACCGCTCAACTTTTATAAGACTTCGATAGAATGCCAGAAGCCTCACCCAATATTTCCTCTCCACCAACAATAACCCAACCCTAAGACGATCTCTCTCTATCTCTCCTATTTTTATCCGTAACTACAAGTTATTATCTCGACTTTTACGCTAAGATTTCCAGTCACATTTTTTCAACATTCTCCTAAGTTTCTGAAACTACCCTTATCGGGTCTCCAAGGGGCCAAGAAAGGACTGCTTTCTCGGCTTCTCGGAGTCTCATCATTCTCTGTTTTCACGCTTTCTTCATCCATACGTAACCTATAATCCAAACTAACCCTAAAATGGATTCCACGGAGCTAAAACGTGTGTTCCAAATGTTCGACAAGGACGGAGACGGTCGGATCACGAAGAAGGAGCTAAACGAGTCATTAAAAAACCTCGGGATCATAATACCAGAAAACGAGCTATCGCAGATGATCGACAAAATCGATGTAAACGGCGATGGTTGTGTTGATATTGAAGAGTTTGGGGAGCTTTACAAGACGATAATGGTCGAAGACGAGGACGAGATAGGAGAAGAAGATATGAAGGAAGCGTTCAACGTTTTCGATCGGAACGGAGATGGGTTTATTACGGTGGATGAGTTGAAAGCGGTGTTGTCTTCCTTGGGACTCAAGCAAGGTAAGACCTTGGAGGAATGTAGGAAGATGATTATGCAAGTGGATGTTGATGGTGATGGTAGAGTTAATTACAACGAGTTTAGACAAATGATGAAGAAGGGTCGGTTTTTTAGCTCTTTGAGCTGATAATTAACGATTCTTTTTTTTTCTTTTTCTTACTTTTGTTTATATTTTTTGGTTATTTGTTTAACCATTTTTTCTCTCGCATTCTATAAGGAAAAATCACATGATCGGTAAATGGATTGTTTGATAGTCTAGATTTGCGAGACACATTGTAAAAATTGTAGACCTGTTTGTTTATAATGTGATTTGTGATGTTTTTTTTTATAAGCATAGGTCGTTTGTTTTCTATTTCATTAATCCCGAATCCCTGAAACAGCGATACTCTTTAGTAGCAATCTTATTTTGGGTGAAAATACAAAAGATAAATGGTATTCATATTAGTCCAAATAATGAAACAAGGACACATTCATACCAAAAACAACTTGAATTGTTTCGATAAACAAAATCAATAGTAGCTCGTTTATAGGCTACAATGGATCGATCATAGATTTCATGAGTCAAAAAATTCTGAGACAGATTCAGATTTACAAATATGTAAAGGTTTGTTTATTAATCTCAGTATCTGTCACTCAACAACAACTATGATTACTATCAAGAACGAGCGTATGGCGTAAATTATGGTGTAATTTGGGACTAGCCGACTAGGTAATGATTCGCTTAATTTGGGACGTACGTTCATATCGTTTTTTGTAATGCAATACTGCAGAAACTGTGTAACATCACTCGCCATAGTAGCACTCAATCCAATTACAATAAATACCATACACATCAATCGTAGTTTATCAAGCAAAGTATTTGCAAAAATATGGAAAGAACGGACGGACCGGAGTTCTGTCTAAAGTATCATCAACAAAGTCCGCTATTGTATGTTTCTTATCGGGGTAACATCTCCGTTAGGTTAAAAGACTACGTTCATCACAGGGCCAGCAAATTCCATATTTATCACCGAGTCAAGTTGATGATAACACAAAAAAACATTGGGTAGAAAATTTAGTGTTCTAGTTTAACTAATATCTCAAGGCCGAAACCAGAGATAAAGCTGATGTTAACACATACAATTTCTGAGTTATTCAGACTACGA
This sequence comes from Sisymbrium altissimum, assembly GCA_900406495.1. Lineage (NCBI taxonomy): Eukaryota > Viridiplantae > Streptophyta > Magnoliopsida > Brassicales > Brassicaceae > Sisymbrium > Sisymbrium altissimum. The sequence goes on along the minus strand of OVBI01000496.1, from coordinate 64,449 downwards.
GCAAATTGACCATTGCTAGTGTATAGTTAAACTCAGAAGATCCTCCATAGCCAACAAAATCAAACAATCAAAAACGAATGAAAAAGTATCAAAAGCCTCAGCTAATCCATTAGCTTCATAGAAATTGCAGTTTCTGCCAAGGGGTTCTCCCTGAAAACAGGGTCTCAGCTCCACTGCACCTCACATACTTGGATTTCCTCATGGGCAATATAAAAAAAAAACATTCAAGAAGAAATTAAAAAGGCTCAGACTTTATATACAGCTTCTTCGATCAAGAATTTTCTGAAGCAGAACTGGCGTAAAGCTGTTAAATTTAATCATCAATGCCCAAAAACAAGACGAAGACCAAGAACAAAACGAATCAAGAAGAATTAAGATCATATAATAAAAACAAAGGCTCAGACTTTATATACAGCTTCTTCAATCAAGAATTATCTGAAGCAGAACTGGCGTAAAGCTGTTAAATTTAATCATCACTGCCCTAACAAAAAAACGATTAATAGAGGAAAGAGGCTCATATTAAGAAATTCAACCATGTTTTCCGTATTACTTCATTGACCAAAATCTCAGAAGCGCGGATAATTTTCTAATCATAGCCAATATTCCTACTCAAACAAATCACGAATCAAAACACACAAAAAATGTAGACATTGCTTTGACACAGTTTAAGCCAGATTATTGAGACAGAACTGCAACACGAATGCCAATCAATCTAGCAGGAGCTTTGGGGCTTATTTCCTCACGAGTTTATCATCAGATTAGCCCGGGAGGCTCCTGCATTAACTATATAACTAACCCTAAACACACATAAAGAACATCTCCTCAAACAAGCAATTGAAAGGTGAGAGGATGATGAATGATTTAGGTTTCATGCGGCTGTTTTATATATATATAGAGCGTATGCGTTGGTTAAAAACCCTAGCCCCTTAAAACACCGACTCGGAATTGTCGAAACTACCCTCGCTTATTGACTTTCCTTTTCGTCAAAGTCGGTTTCTATTATAGAGTTATTGGGCTTTATAAAAAAGCCCAAAGTGAGTAAGAAAGCGTTATTTATTTCGGCCTACTCGTTACTTCTTTCTCTCCGACTGAAATCTCTCTCCGGCTAAAGAAAACAATGACGACGACGATCGCCGATCGCGTCTCTCTGACATTCTCCGCTCTTAGGTATTTTTCCCTCCTCTCATCGTTTTTGCTTTTCCGATTACTCGCTGCTGCGATTAGGTTTTCTCTTCCGCTAATCTGTTCTCATCGAGGAATCGATTTTGCCTTAGGTTTAGGTTTAATGTTCTCTTCCCAGATGATTTAGGTTTAGGTTTAGGTTTTCCCTTCCCAGATGATTTGTGAATGAGGAAAGAGGCTCATATTAATGTTGATTTGTTGAATATGAAGCAGGAATCTGAAGAGTTCGTATCTCAAGAAACACTCAGCAAGTGTGTGTTTCTCCAATTGTGGGAGCTTCATTGTTCCACGTTTAGGTATTGTATTGTTAGTCTCAATACATTCAAACTTGGTTTTTGTGAAATGATGATGATGACTCTTGACGACACTTGTTAACTAATCTTTTGAAATCTGCCAGCAACCGCAGCAGCAGCGTCATCATCATCATCATTCAAACACCTCTTTGCTCATGGCTTGCCAGCATTGACTCCCTTTGCAAGAAGAAGAAACTCGAGGCTTGTGAGAGCATCTACTAAAGAGGGGGAGGAGGAGGACGAAAGGAGACCTACTACTACGACTTGGCACTACTACCAATTGTTCAGTGTTTTGAAACAGCTGATCAATTGGTCTTTTAGGCTGTCCTTCTTCATCTATTTTCTTTCTTTCGCTACTTGTTGGCTGATCCTTAGTAGATAATCGTGTCGTAGATATTAGACTTGAGAGGAAATATCAGTTTGTAAGTGAAGAGAGGGGAGAGTCTTGATTGCTCAATTGTTAACAACACCTCCTTGTGATCGAGTCTAGCAAAGCAGAGTAATATGACTTCTTTTTTTTTTTGGCTTTATGAACACTAGAGGGAATTTGGCTTTATGAATTTAAGAGGGAAACCAAAGTTTGCGAGTCTTTAGTCTTTAGTCTCTAGAACAAAGCTGCTCTGTCCCCAATGCCCTTCACTCTTTCATTTCATCATATCTAATATGCTCACACGCCATCTCAAACATAACCTCAAATATCTACGATGAGAAAATCTCTACTACCTAAACCATTCATGTAAACTTCAAGCTCATTTGCTCACACTGATTTAGTGTGAACCAGGCTATCTAGAGAGTTCTCTTTTGTATAGAGCAGCTACCAAAGCTTAAACAAGGACCAATATATAGAAATAGAAAGTGCAAAAATTAAGGGGTTACTTGGCAAGATACTTTTAAACCGTAAAAACATATAAAAGTCTTCACAGTTTTTTTTTTTACCAAACATATTTTTATTGCTTTATTATATTTTAAAATTATTCTTTTATTCTTTACTTTTGATTTACAATTTTCTTTTAAAGTTTCGGTTAATTGTCTTTAAAATACAAAATACAAAAATTTTTCTTTTTCTTCTTCCACATGATCATTTAAAACCTTTTTGAGATTTAAATATAATTTATTATTAAAAAATTTTGATGGATTAATTGTTATTATTTTTTTTTAGATCCATTTTCAAAATATTTGATAAAATATCAAATTTCTTATATAAACAAAATTAAAATTAAAATTTCTAGAGTTTATAATTATTCAGTTAGTCTTTTATTAATATTTAAAATTATAGTTAAAATATCTAAAACCAAATTTTTAAAAGTAAGTTTACAGTAAAAATTTATGATAAAAGTCATTCAAGCAGCCCCTAAAACTACTTTTCTTTTCTTTCTTTTTTTTTACCCTCAAGGCTAAAGCCACATCGTCAAGTTACTTGCACGTAAAGATATACAGAGCCTCGTAGTTTTACGCCGGTGGGGAAACTATGCAAGGTTTGGCGGCTATCACTGACTGCAGCTCTCTTACATATTTAGCTTTCAGGTTTTGTTTTTCTCCTCCCACATATCAATCCGTTTTTATTTTCGTTTCGATCTCGTTTACGTTCGCCTTCTCCGATTCCGCTGAGGATTTCTTCCTCCTGTTGATGATTTGTATTGCATCAGTTGAATTTTTGTTTTTCATGCCTTTTTCTCATATCGGTTTCTTGATTTGTCATGGTCTGTTAGGAAACTTTGAATCGTCAACTTGTAAAGAAGTCCGACTCAATTTTCACCTTTTGGCTACAAGAGCCATGTGGTTCCGATTCATTGAATGCAGAAAATTGGATTTGGTCTCTTTTGCGTTATGTTTTAACTGTTGCATCCCTAACTATGTTTTTGAGAAATTCCTCTTGCTATTTGTATCATGTGATTTCTGATTGTCGGCCGCATTGTTTTTTGTATGTTACATTCTTGCAAACTTCTTAGAGTCGTCGTGTAAGAGGGAAAAAAAAGTCCATATAGGTGACAGTGCACATAAGTAACGTAACCTAACTATAATTTAGGTACAACTTCAATTGTATTTAACCGAATCCTGCGTAGCCCTTTGTTAAAAGTGTTTCACATAGATTGATGTGTTTTTCTTTATAACAAAACAGAGAGAGATTGATGTGTGTTTGTGGTCCTAAAACAGGAATCAGAGTCCATATCTAAACAAATATGTGAAACCAACAAGAGTGTATTTATCCAAATTTGGTACATTCCCAAAGTTAAGCTTGTCAGTAAGCTCACGTTCACAAAGACAGGTTGTTCCAATTGTAGGTAAATACAAATGTTATAAAAATATTGGAGCCTTGTTTTATATAGCATGATGTTGATTTCTGGCACTGAAAACTAATTTCCAAAAAACTGTATAGCAAATGCGCCTGCTGACTTTGCAGCAACATCCAACCAGCTCTTTGGTCATGGTTTGCCACCATTGAGTTCCGGTTCGAGGATAAACCGGAGACTCAGAACAAAGGCTGCGACTGTGAGAGCATACAAAGATGACAACTTTTCAAGAACCGTCAGATTGCGTAACGCCGGAGAAAGACCCGAATGGTTTTGGATGGTGATGGCTTGCGTACCTTATTTGATAACCCTCAAAATGTCTGAAATTGGTTTCTTCATGAAACCTTTCCTTCAACAACACGGCGGAGCCATTGGAGAAACGATCATAAACTTGATCCCCGGGGCAGTAAACAGTATGCAACACAAGTTCTACATGGTGTATTGCGTCTTAGGGTCCGCGTGGATGGTGAAGGACAGAAACTTGCCTCGTTACTTTAGGTTTCACATGATGATAGGAATGCTTATAGAAATAGCGATGCAGATCATATGGCGCACGAGCGAATTATTCCCGTTGATTAACCATAGGGGAAGGTTAGCGACGCATTATCACATGGTGTTGGGGTTTAGTTACATATGCGTGCTTCTTGAATGCTTACGGCGCGCAATGACTGGAGCGTATCCTCAGATTCCTGTCATTAGCAACGCTGCGTATGTCACAGTCGATTAAATTTGGAAAATTGTCGAAAGGCTCTCGTTCAGAGTTTTGAAGCCTAAACCAAGCCGTTCTACTACTTAATTATTAACTGTTTTTGTTATTTTGGTTTCATAATTGCTTTCTAGATTTTCTATTCATATACACAAAAATTTAGAGTTAATAATTTTTATTTTCTTTCAAAAGGAATATCTTTCTATAAATTTTGATTCTTAATTTGTATTTTATACCCCTTGTTGGCTTGTTCAAAGCTGATTACCGTTTAATTTAAATCATATAACATTTTCGGGGTTTTATGTAAACCGGGCCTAAGTATGTTATATTTGGGCTTATGTGAAAAGCCCAATAAGACAGAACAGTCGAAGTTCGAGAAAGTTCCTTAAAAACCGACATAGACTAAAAGCCAACCTCGTCAAAAATCAGGTAGATTCATTGATATTTCTTGCACGTAAAGATACTCTTCGGCGATTTTCTTTTTTGTTTTTTTTTTTTAATACCGAAAACCTAAAAGGCTCCAAAGGTTTTCGCCGGAGAAGAAATTATGCAGGGTTTGGCGGCGACCAGCACGAACCGTGGCTCTCTTACTTTTCTCGCTCCCAGGTTCTTTTCTTCTCTCCTCTCTGATCTCATCAATTCCCTTTTCGGGATCTCGCTTCGATTTTAAAGTTCTTCCTTCTGTTGGATGGTTTGTGTTTGCATCGTTTCTTGATTTCAAAGACTCTTCGTTTCCTTAAAAGAAATTCGAATCCTTTCGGCTAACAACAATTCTTGAGATTTAGATTAACTTCTTGTTGAAAGAAGTTGGATTCTGGGCTTTAGATTGAGAGTCTTTTGATGTTCATATGCCCTTTTGTTTACCGTTTTGTGATCATGATTTTATAAAGCAGGAACCATAGTTCACTTCCAAAGAAGTATGTGAATCAAAGAGTGTGCTTTTCCAAGTTTGATTCATCCCCTAAACTAAGATTGTCAGCAAGTTCAATTTCGCAGAGATGTCCACGAGAGATTGCTCCTCTTTCAGGTATTGTTTTGATTCACCATATACTTCTTTATACATATGTTGTTTATAACAACATATCGTGACATGAACCCACCAGACGTAGTTACACGGACCACATTTAGATAACTTGTGTTACTGTAAATCGCTGAGCTGGTGTGATTTAACTCTTCCCATTATCTTTATGGAAGCTTGTCCTGTACAAGGGTCCTGAGACTAATTTCTGTTAATCCCAAATTTTAAAACTTGCAGCAACTGCATCTATGGACTTTGCAGTAGAAGCAGCAGAATCTAACCAGCACTTTGCTTATGGCTTGCCACCATTGACTCCTGGTTTGAGAAGAGGACGGAGACCATTAGAGCCTGCAAGAGCGTTTAAAGATGAATTCTTTAAAATCAAACTGCCTAAAATCGCAGAGAGACCTGAGTGGTGGTGGAGGACATTGGCTTGTGTTCCTTATTTGATATCCCTCCAAATATCTGATGTTGGTTTTTACGTACAGCCGTTTCTAGAAAAGTACGACGCGGTTGGAGACATGATCTACTTCATCCCTGGAGCGATAAACAGATGGCCGAGCTGGTTCTTCATGTTGTACTGCTACTTGGGTTACATGTTTGTGGTGAAGAACAAGGATTTGCCTCATTACTTTAGGTTTCACATGATGCTGGGTATGCTTCTCGAAACAGCTCTTCAGATCATATGGTGCACCAGCAATTTCTTCCCGCTGATTCATTTCAAAGGACGGTTTGGGATGTATTATTGGATGGCCATCGGATTCACCTACATCTGTCTGCTTCTTGAATGCATACGGTGCGCTCTCGCTGGAGTTTATGCTCAGATTCCTTTCGTGACCGACGCTGCTTCCATTCACACTCTCTTCAACCTGGGAGGTTTTTCGAGACCACTCAGGTGAATAGGTGAAACACTGGTCCTCTATGGTGTTGCATACTTGAAATAGGAACGGGTCTTCATTCTTTTTCTCCAGAGAGAGGTTGTTGTTGTTGTGTCTTATCGAGTCTTAGAGTCTTATGTGAAGTCTTTTAGCTTAGTGCCAGTGTCTCATTGTGTAAAACAGAACTCTATTAGACTTGAATCAATATTTTCAATATTCGGTCGGAGTGGGCCGTGACTCAGTATGTCTAGTTTGGTTTAGTCTTATGATTTGATTACTTAAAAAACGAAGAAATATTTGATCACTGACTTGAGTACAGATCATATGACTAAATTCCTCCTCCGATATGCTCTGCAAACCGCGGTTTACACCATATGGATAGAAAGAAATAGAAGAAAACATGATGAATCTTCTTTTACTCTGCAACAGCTACAGAAACTGATAGATAAAAGAATTCGAAATTGTTTCTTCCTTATGCGTTTGGAAGCTCAAGAGTATGAGGACAGGACATCCTTTTGCTTTGGGTTGCAACGCGAATGTAAAAATTCCAATTTCGTTGCATTTGATGTACCAACAATTTTTTGATGAATAAAATTTAAAATTCATTCCAAAAAAAAAAAGAAGAAATATTTTACAAGAGAAACTAGAAAATTAATTAAAGGTTGTAAAGTTCTGCTTGAGAGTGGAAAATTCGTGAATTTTACAAAGATTTACGAATCACAAACTACACCTCTATACAACTTCAGCAGATTGACCGGTTTATATTTTTCTAATATTTTAGATAGAGAAAGCTTTATTATAATTAAGAAACAGGCTTTGTTCTTGTTCTGAATCCTAATATTTAAGGCCTCCTATCAAACTTTGTAGCTAACTCATAATAAAAGCAATAAAGGTCCACTGGCTTAATTACAATGAATTTTTGGTCCACTGGCTTAATTACAATGAATTTTGTGGGTTAAGTAGGCTCCATGTTTTCATAGAACTAAAAAGGTGATAATAATGGAGACCACGTCCCTGCAACATGGTACCAACCAAATCATAATGTCGTGATTACATTCCATCTTCATCACAAAGTCTTCCTTGGTCTTTAAACCCTTGACTGGTTCCTAAACACAGCTCATACAATCTCTGTTTAGTATCATCACATTCGTTTTCAGACAGCTCTTAAAGGTCTCTCTAGCATCATGTCAATCATGTAACCACCATTTATGGTCCTTTCTATCAAAAAGAAACTTGCACATTTTCTTTGATTTCTCGATTTGTCGCCATGAACGATCTAATCTCAAGCTCGTTCAAGAAATACACAGACCTAAACCACCAAGTCCAACTCGATGACATTGAATCTCAGAACGCTTCTCTCGATTCAGGCAACCTCGATGAGTTCTTCGGATATGTGGAGAGTGTTAAAGAAGACATGAAAGCAGTTGAAGAGATTCATAAGCTTCTCCAAGAGGCTAATGAAGAGTCCAAGACCGTACATGATTCCAAGGCCGTGAAGAAGCTCCGCACTCGTATGGATTCGAGTGTTACAGAAGTCTTGAAACGTGTCAAGATGATAAAGTCGAAGCTCGTGGCTTTGGAGAAATCAAATGCTGCTCAGAGGAAAGTCCCTGGTTGTGGACCTGGCTCGTCTGCTGATCGGACCAGAACATCGGTCGTGAGTGGATTGGGGAAGAAGCTTAAAGACATGATGGATGATTTTCAGAGACTACGAACCAAAATGGCTAGTGAATACAAAGAAACAGTCGAGAGACGGTAATGTTCTTTCTTCTTTTTGTTCATTTGGGTTTTACTATGATTCAACAAAGATCAATATTTCTTCTTTCACAAGAAAGGTTATCGTTAATGGGTTTACTATGATTCAACAAAGTTAAAATCTTTCAAACTACTAAGTGATGGTACATTCAGTGGTTTGGGTTTAGATAGAGAACATTCGGGTATTGAGGAACAAGAGATGGTAAAGTTTTGTGTTTTTCATTTTGAATCTTTGAAGGTACTTTACTGTAACGGGCCAAAAAGCGGACGAAGAGACAATTGAGAAGCTGATATCAAGCGGAGAGAGCGAACGTTTTCTCCAAAAAGCGATACAAGAGCAAGGTCGCGGACAGATCATGGACACATTATCAGAGATTCAAGAAAGGCACGACGCGGTTAAAGATATAGAACGGAGTCTGTTGGAGCTACACCAAATTTTCCTCGACATGGCAGCTCTTGTTGAAGCTCAAGGGAATATACTCAACGACATCGAATCAAATGTTTCAAAGGCAAGCTCTTTCGTCATGAGAGGCTCTGAGCAGTTGCAGGGAGCTAAAGTACTACAGAGGAACTCGAGAAAATGGACTTGTATCGCCATCATACTCGCTATTGTTCTTGTCATTATAATTCTTTTCCCGATCCTCTATACAACTCTACTTAAACCTTGATTTCAAAAGAAACTTTATTGTTTTCTTCAAACTCTTTTTGTTAGAGCCATTTCTTCAGTTTCTTGCATTGAAAACAAGTCCAATTTGAGCTGAGATTTGAAGCTTTCTACTGTTCTTGCTACTGTAATTGCTTTATATTAGAAAAATTTGGATACAATGATCGTTTTGTATAACTGTTTGTATATCGAAACCTACAAATCTATTGAAGTAAAAACACAAACAATGTACAATTTTGAGTTTTGAAAATCATCACCTCTCATGAACACTGTTTACTTCTGTATTCATCAGATAAAAGTGTCTGAACAAGCGCCTTTAACCTCTCAGCACCAAGGCCTGGTTTCAAAACCGAGTCATCTCCCCGAACAGAGCACGGATCAGCGCCGTTTTCAGAGCTCCCAACGCACCAAGCTCCTGAGGAGAACCTGTGAGTGCGGCCTAAGAGCTCTTTATCGATCTTGTCTAATACAGGATCGTCCTTGTGGAACTTTCGAGCAAAGGGGGCTTTGCTTTCGACCATCTTGTCGTAATCCTTCATCGATAGAGAGTTTGGGTGTTGCTTTGGAGGATAGTCCCAAGCAATGTAGTGCAGGTCATGCCCTATAGCCGTGCTTTTAAACTCTTCGGTGTTGCATATTACTGTGTGGAAATACCCTTCCGGAGAAGATACAAAGTTAGTATAGTACATCAAGATCGTCCTCGGGAAATTATCCCATCCCAAGATTGAGTACTCGAGGAAAGACCGAGTCAGAACTACCCATGCTGAGCCTGCGAGATGAAAGACAAGAGTCACAAGAGTCAAGACATAGACCAACTGCTTTTTCATCCATAAGGAGACCATTGAAGATGTTAAGCTAACCTGTGAACAGCTTAAAAGATGTGGGAATTGATCTGTGCTGCGTAGTCCAAGCAATATTGGTTTTCTTTGATAGGTATAAGCCAGGATCAACAATGATTGATTTGGCTCTCTGGTTCCTGCAAAGACCCCCATGAGAGCAAATCTTTATTTCCATGTTTCAGGAATAATCAACCAGTTGTTACTTTAGCGGTTTCTACTTACAGTTTCCACCCGGTGAGCTTCATATGTTCGATGAAATTGATATTCCGAGACAAATTCGAGAAGACAGACAACAAATCTGCACATTCAGAAAGACAGAAGAGTCACCACTTCGTATCAAAACACCAAAACATGCAAGTTTAAAACAAGATCACTAATGCAGGATTAAGGGGATTTGAGTTAAACTAACCATCTTGTGTGACGAGAGGATAATCTGAGGCACTAAGGTTGAGGAACCAATCCCAATCCAAGCTCTCCTTAAGCAAAATCGCCACGGCCTGAAGTGTACAAGCGATCATTGTAGGGCCTTTATAGGTAACTAGATTAGACTGAGACATAACACGAACGTTTTCAACTTCACGGAAAGTAGGATCACTCTTCACCGACATTGCAAGCTCCAGCCTTTCCTTAGGCGGAGCTTCGAGATCCAAATGCAGAACATACTGATTTCTTGGATGATACACAGCTTGCAAAGTCCTCATCATCCTATGGCTATCACCTTTAGTCCCCGAGATCAGATAAGCTAGCCTAGGAACCTCTGAAGAATTCGAATTCCGCGTTGAGTTCAAAGACTTTCTCAAATGTGACTCTACAAAGTATTCATTTGATTCTTCTGAGACATCATCAAAAGGCAAGAAAGGCTCTTCCACATAAGAACTCTCAAATCCAGCAAAAATGACAGACATTAAGAGAGTAACCGACAAGACCAAGCTTGCCAGAAACGGGAACATCCATTTCCTGTCTCTAAAAACCCTAAACCCTGAATGTCTGATCCAAATCAGCTTCCTATACACTTTCCTCATTCCCTAAAACACTGAAGCTTCTCCTAACCGATGAATGATAAACTTGAGTTAGACAAAGAGCTAAAAAAAAAAGTTCTTTTGAACACTTAAACCAAGCAAATCAAAGTCTTAATCTTTTGTAGAAATAAAGACAAGAGTTGACAGAAATTACCAGGATTTCAGAAACCCGGAAAGGAAATGACCCAATAGAGATTCTGCTGCAGAGTTTTGTTGGGGGCAACTTCAACGAAAGTGACAATAGCTAATTAATAAGGAAGACGAAAGTTGATGAGAACACCAACAACCAATGCACCAACCGAATAAAAAGAAAAGGGTTTTTACTGTTTATTGCTTTTGGCATGGCAAGCGAGAAAAAAAAAGCTTGTTTAGTCCTAAGCTGAGTCAGATCTAATGACTAAATCGAGTTCAAGAACCAAACAATGCTTAAAGTTAAAGTCTTGCATCCTTTTAAAAAAACATAACAAGACAAATTCTTGGACAAAGACAGATGCTGCAGATGAAGTTAGGGCAGACCCACGCACGAAGGATAAAGAGTTTTTCTTAAGCTTCTTTTCTCAGCTTAAGTGGAGAGTACAGAAACTTAAATAGAGAGACAACTAGCGAATTAGATTCGGAGTCTGGTCTGAACTCTGAAGAGAGAAATGAGAAACCGAGAGGCGTTGGTGCTAGAGACAGAGAAACAAAGGTGATTAAGTTTTAAATTTCAATCGATAGATAGCTTAAATTGTTGGCAAAATCAATCTGATTTTAATTAAATTATCTATCATGTTCTTTCTTTATGGGATTAGCTTAATTAATGTTGAAGCTCTCTCACACGACACGCGCGCTACATGAACCAGAAGGCGCGTGAACGATGTTAAATTGACCAAATAGCTCACGCACGTGTTACACAAAGTGGGCATGGTAAAAAGGGTAACTTTACGAAGATGAAGACTAAAATTACCCTTTTTACCATGCCCACTCTGTGTACGATTACACGATTGATCTTGATTAAGACGGCAATCAACGTTTCATTAACAGCTATCTAGCCATTTGTGAGAATTCCAAAATTTGAAAACTGTCAAGAGTTGTTTTACACAAAGTCGGAAAACAAAAAAGGAAAAATCGTTTTGATTAGGAAGTGTTAATAACCCATCCGTCTGATGACGGACACGTGGATCACCGACGGAGAAACTTGGGGACCTCGTAGCAAACTAACGGTTATATAACGCTTCCTTTCTCTTCTTTTATTTGGGACTGAATCTGACTGAATGGTCAACGTTAAGTGTACAGTTTTCTTGTTAAGTGACCAGTTAAACAAACGTGGCATACGAACAAGAAGGCGCATGGGCATGGCCGATGTTGAATTTGACCATTGCTTACGCGCACGTGACGTGTGGGTTAATTACATAAAGTGGGAAATTGTAAAAAGTGAATCGACCCCATCAAAAAGTGAATATGTTCAGAAGGATAAAGTGAGAACTTTCAGTACTGAAACTGAATCCATTTGATTAGGAGATTAATAATGAAGAGAACCCTTCCTTGTTCCAGATCTTTTGACCAACAAAATCACTAACATATCATTTACAGTGTAAACAGAAACTTGAAAAATCATATTGAGAATGTTTTTTTTTTAAAACCTAGGCTTAGGCTATGGCTGTTGCTGCTGATCTTGATTTTGGTGAGAAAACGGTCCAGCGTTAAACCTCTGAGACTGCGTTGGCTGTTGCGCTTGAGGCTGACGTTGCTGCATTTGTTGATGATTCAGCTCAGACAATGGTACAGCTACTACTGCATCATACAAGGAAAATACATGCCTTCTTTGTGGGTCGGTTATGTCCGGCATTACAACAAATGATCTTGGCTGTCCATTTGGTGATATCAGAGTAAGCATTTGACCACTCCCGAATGGCGGCATCCTTCGATTCTGATGATTTTCCTCAGGTCTCATGTAAGGATAGAAAGCTACTGCACTGAGATGAGGTTGTTGAACCAAAGAGATCTGAGCTGCAGCAAACAAAGGCAAGGGAAAAAGCATCTGATTCTGCAATCCGACTATACTGGCCAGTTGGTTAACCATTGGGTGTCGCTGATATGCGTTCTCACTTTGCATTAAAGGCCTTATAAACTGAGGTCTCCAAGCTGGGTTAGGAACCAATCCAGGTGCAAAGTTGAGATCTGTTATTATCCATGATCGCTGTGTAAGTATCTCCGAAGGAAACCGTCGCTGCTGCATACCATTAGCATGGTAGAAAACGTTCTGAAAATATGCAGCCGATGTTATTGAGAATGGCTGCTGCTGATTCATCATTTGACCCCTCGGAGGAATCTGATTAAGCCTTGGATTCTGATATGGAGGTTGAGTAACAAGACTACCACTTAATCTAACATTTTCCTGAGGAGGCCTCATCACTTGAGACATTTGAGCGCCAAAACGATTCTGAGGAGCAAGACGGCGGTTCTCATCACTTGCAACTGATGTTAAGCCACGTTTCCTCGTTTGGTTACTCCTTGAAATCTGATCAAAATTTAGATTATTAGTAAACAAGACTACGAATAACCTAATCCAACATTAATGGCGGGACAAAAAGCAGAGCAAAACAGAGATAATAACCCTAGACTCTAATCACTCAAGGTTCTTGATCATCACTAACCTAATCCAACATTAATGGCGGGAAAAAAAGCAGAGTAAAACAGAGATAACAAGCCTAGACTCTAATCACTTAAGGTTCTTGATCATCACTAACCTAATCCAACATTAATGGCGGGACAAGAAGCAGAGCAAAACAGAGATAATAAGCCTAGACTCTAACAACTTAAGGTTCTTGATCATCACATAGTTTGGGATTTTACCATTGTCGAATCTTCTTGAGGATTCTCATTCTCATTTCCTTCGGCTTTGTCTTCGATATTGTGATCAAGAACAGGATTGTTTAGATCAAACTCAGGAATAGGATTGTTTAGATCAAAATCAAGAACACGCCCGATAGCTTCCTCTGTTTGCACTTCTTCTTCTTCGACGGTTTTGAGGGTAGTAGCCTTCTCTGCTCGCTTTTCTTCATCGGTGGTTTTGGCGGGATCAGCCTCCTCTGTTTGCACTTCTTCATCGGTGGTTTTGGCGGGATCTGCCTCCTCTGTTTGCACTTGTTCTTCTTCGACGGGTTTATCTGATGAAATACCAGCCATGGCCAGAGATCACAATGATAGGGAGAGAAAGATAGAAAGTAGAATCAGCGAACAAGGAAAGTGAAAGAAACTTATGCGCGAGAGTTTAACAGAATAACGAACATGATTTAATTATAACTAACGGTTAAAAGCATGAGATCTGCTTGGTTTGGTCAAATCCGGTTTATTGGACCTCATTTATTTACCAAGTACAATTGTTTCAAGACGAATAAAATTTTCAAGCACAATACACAACCAAGCAAATCCTTTTTCTAGTAACTAAAGAGTAACAATTACAAATCCATTTTGGTTTAGTTTGGTTCGTTTTTAGTCTGGTTTATTGGACGCCCATTGATTAGTAAGTGTACAATGTTTCAGATGAATATGTTGCATGACTAAACAAGTTCTATGATTAATAAGTGCACAATGTTTCACATCAAGAATGCAATACAGAGCAAATTCTATGAGCTCAAGTACATATAAGTTACAAAGAATCGAATAAACGCTATTTTACGGAAGAGAAGGCTTCCAATTAACATAGATTACAAACAGAGACTAATTCAAGATTCAAGACAATCATCGTCCATTTGAAGCATTCACATTACAAAGGTCTCTTATTGACTGCAGAATCATCTTAAGTCCTCTTCATATATCAATCAGATTAGATGACTTTGTTTCCTCTCTCTATTTTAGTCCCCCTTTATTGTTGCTTCTAAGAATTGAACAACTCTTGACTACGCAATTCATGGAAACGATATGGTGCTGAAAAAAGAGATACCTCTTTATAATTCAGTAGTCCATGCTAGGCTCGTCTGAACCATGATGCACTATTCAGATCACATCCATAAGATCTTGAACTACTTTAGACATCTGTAGTCTGAATTCTGGTTCGGGCTCCATATCAATAAGACTCTTATTATAAGAGGCTAGTAGCTGTTGTCATCACTGATTATTAGAAGAAAAAGAGCATTTTATTTGAATATTGAAAACTGAAAAGATAATGGAGGCATTTATACAAGTATTAAATTATGATGGAAGAAAGTATACTTACAGATTGTCTATCTGTATAGACTGTACTACCAATCTCATATCCTCTCTACCATCTTCCTTTCCTGGTTTTACTGGCGGATTCACCACTTCCAGTATTTGCTCCGTTATGTTTGAATAATACCTTTGGATGCCCTTGCGTTTAGATCTCTTGGAAAGTTCTTGATGTACAATTCGTTGACCTGCATTCATTCCACACAGCACAACAGTAAGAAAATTATTTGTTTAGAAAGAAAAATTGTCTGCAGAACAGTAGAACACATGTACTTAAGAAGATGATTTCTTGCTAGTGAGATTTAGTTGGTAAGATAACTATTGCTGGCAGCTTCTATTATTTGTTTGTAAGATAAGTTCTAAAGAAGCAAACCTGTGAAAAAGAGTCTCCTCCTCCACTCCTTGATTCAGCCCAACTTACAGTTGTGGTACTATCATCAAGCTTAAAACTCGGACTTTGACATTGGCTTCACAAATAATCTGGGACAAGAATGCTCAGATCATGGACAAGTAGAACACTGGCTTAACTTGTTGGATGTTACGCACCTTGCAATGTTCTCACCTTTAGTCTCCGAGATAAGATAAGCCAATGTAGGAGGCTTGAAGAATTTGCATCAATTCAAAGATCTTTAGAATTGAAATGTGATTCTACCAAAGTGATCATTTGATTCTTTTGAGCTTGAATCTGAAACATTATCTAACAGCAACGGTAACTGTCAAATCCAGAGTAACCGACATGACCAAGCTTGTCAGAAACAGGAAAATCAATTATCTGTCTCTGAAAACTCTAAACCCTGAACATGCTTCTTCACACTAGCAAATGGAAGCTTCCTAAACACTTTCCTCATTCCCTAAAACCCTTTCCCTATCTAACGAATGATAACGATTCAGACACATGACCAGACTCATAATTTGTACACATCACATGATGTATTCTATGCAATTGACCAAACCAATACAAATTGTTAACATAATTACTAGTAACTTCGTAGTAACGACTAATTTATACAGCAGTTTCAAAAACAATGTTAATCCCCAAGAGCTAACTAATTAAATAGCATCAAGTTGAAGACAAAGAGATGCTTAAAGTGTTGACTTTTTTTTTTTTTGAGAAAACAAATGGGAACATCATCGTTAGAAAACTACAGATGCTACAGCAGAAATTATAATCAACACGATTCTGTAGCCTTACCCAAACGTGGGAACAAATCCAATTTCAAGCAAAAAAAAAAAAAAAATCCAATTTGATTGTAAAGTCTTCGGTTTTAACTTTTAAGTTATGAGTGATCTTTTCACTAAATATTTACAGTCCTGTTGAATTTGATCCTACCTCGCATACGTGAAGTTACAAAAGAAAAAGAGGATCTTTAAGAAGTAAGAAGGTTGTAATGTAAATGTGAAGAAAAATTCGATATCGTGAATTTGCTAAACTTTAAAGAAGACAACTTTTCTTCATTTAGACATATGTATAAATCTTTGACTAAACAGTCAACATATATGCATGTTTCATTTACAATTATAAGAATCAATCTGAGAGCATTTTATGAGATAATGTCAAGTAAAAACAGAAATTGAAAATCATCGCAAGAGAGTCGTTTTACTTTTACCCAATTAAGCATTTCTGCTATAATCTTGACTTTGGTCAGAAGACTGTGCAGCATTGAATCCTCGAGACTGCGTTGGCTGTTGCATTTGAGGCTGAAGTTGCTGCATTTGTTGATGATTCAGCTCAGGCCGTGGTGTTGCTGCTGCTGCATTGGGAGAAGCTTGGTGGTGAATCATATCTATGGGGAAGCCAGAGTGTTGTCCTTGATTGAATTGCTGCTGCTGGTTGTTCATCATTGGCCTCACTAGAGCTTGATTTGGGACTACGATGGGAACAACCTGGTCCTGACTGTACATCCTTGGCCCCATTAAATCTTGAACTTGGACTACATTGGCAACAGTCTGGTCCTGGTAGTACGTCGATATTGGCATAGGCAACATTGGAGCTTGACTGTACATCAGTGGCCTCATTGGAGCTTGGCGTAGGAGCATATAGGGAACAATCTGGTCCTGCTCCTGATCGTACATCATCGGCCTCATTAGAACTTGACCTGGGAATATATTGGGAACAACCTGGCCATATCGCATCATTGGCATCATTGGAGCTTGACCTGGGACTATGTTAAGAACAACCTGGTCATGTTGCATAATCGGCCTCATTGGAGCTTGACCTAGGACTATGTTGGGAACAACCTGGTCATGTTGCATAATCGGCCTCATTGGAGCTTGACCTGGGACTATGTTGGGAACAACCTGGTCATGTTGCATCATCGGCCTCATTGGAGCTTGACCTGGGACTATGTTGGAAACAACCTGGTCTTGTTGTATCACTGGCCTCATCGGATATTGATCTGGAAGTAGATTTGGAATAATCTGGTTCTGCTGCATCATTGGCATCATTAGAGCTTGACCTTGGAATATATTGGGAACAACCTGGTCATGTTGCATCATCGGCCTCACTGGAGCTTGACCTGAGACTATGTTGGGAACAACTTGGTCTTGTTGTATCACTGGCCTCGTCGGATATTGACCTGGAAGTAGATTTGGAGCAATCTGGTTCTGCTGCATCATTGGCCTCATTGGAGCTTGAACCGGGGCTACATGGGGAACAACGTCTTCCTGCAGAAGCATACCAAAAGATTAGTTCTATTCTAAAACAAGTGCAGGTCTTGGAACAATATTCTGATTCGGTAGTTGCATCATCACCATCTGATGCTGCTGATTAGTGTTCTGATCTACGAATTCAGGTCTTTGGATAATCGTCTGATTTGGCAGTAATAATGGCCTTACAGTGCACCGTGTAGACCAAATCCCTAGTGAACCGTGTGGACCAAATCCATCTGAACAGTATTGACCAACACATCTTGGCGTCCAAAGAATCAGGTAATATGGAGGCTGAGTAACAAGACTACCACTTAATCCAAGATTTTGTTCAAGAGGCATCATCGCTTGAGACATCTGAGCGCCAACAGGATTCGGAGGAACAAGACGATGGTTCTCATCACTTGCAAATGAGGTTGAGCCATGGTCCATCGTTCGATCACTCCTATGAAGCTGGTTAAGACTTGGATCATTAGTAACAAGACTACGACTAACCTCATCCAACATGTTGGAGGAACAAGAAGCAGAGCAAAACAGAGAAAATAACAGAAGAAACTCTATCACTTAAGGTTCTTGATCATCATAAAATTTGAGATTTACCATGATCGGCTTTTCTTGATAATTCTGATTCTCATTCCCTTTGTCGGACTCTTTGTCTTCTATACTGAGATTAACAACAGAAGTTTTTGGATCAGAATCAAGAAAGCTCTCGCTAGCTTCTTCCTCGGACTCATCTTTCTCTGTTCGCACTTCTTTTTCTTTGGTTGTTTCAGCGGGATCAACCTCCTCTGTTTCGTCCTTGGACTCATCTTCCTCTCTTCGCAACTCTTTTTCTTTGGTTGTTTCGGAGGGATCAACCTCCTCTGTTTTGTCCTTGGACTCATCTTCCTCTCTTCGCACTTCTTTTTCTTTGGTTGTTTCGGAGGGATCAACCTCCTCTGTTCGCACTTCTTCCTCGGACTCATCGTCCTCTGTTTGCGCTTCTTCCTCAGACTCATCTTCCTCTGTTCGCACTTCTTCTTCTTTGGTTGTTTCGGCGGGATCAACCTCTTCTGTTTGCACTTCTTCCTTGGACTCATCTTCCTCTGTTCGCACTTCTTTTTCTTCGGTTGTTTCGGCGGGATCAACCTCCTCTGTTCGTGCTTCTTCTTCTTCGACTGTATTGACGGATTTATCAGTTGGAGAAGTAGCCATGGCCGGAGATAAGAACGCTCTAGAGAGAAAGATAGAATGATGAATGAGCGAAGAAGGACAAGTGAAAGAAACTGATAAAAGGCGGGAGGTTTTAATAGAGCGATGAAATGTTGTGTTGCTTAAACCGTTTAGGTTTTGATTAAAGATAAAGTAAAACTCCGCACCAACCGGATCGTTGAAATCTTACGCACGTGTGAAGAGTGAGTAATTAATTAATTACCAATCACAAAGAAAATTGTGAAATGTAGAAGGAGAGTTTTTTTAAATATCCTTTATAGAGTGAAGAGGAAGGTGAATTTCACTATTCTAAAAATGATTTAGAAGAGAAAATTTGTCTTCTTCCAGAGAGTTTTGAGAAGAGAAATCGTTTATTGCAACAATAATTAACGTTTCTTTACAGTTTATCAGAAGAGAATGTTTGTGAGAGAATATCAGTAAAAACATTAAATTTTGTTTCCTTAGGCTTCTTCTGATCTTGAGCTCTCCTTCTTCCTTGGTGAGAATGAGAAAGACTGAATTGACTACGTTTGGGAATTCATTTGTTGATTTGGGTTCTGACAATCTATGAACTAACAAAGTACAGATCCGTTTGGTTCAGATTAGCACAGCAATGTTTTAGATAAATAAGTTAGACGCACTAAAAAGAATACAACACAGCAAATTATACGATATTTTCAAGTACAAACAAGTTCAAAGAATCAAGTAAACACACAGTTCTATACTAGAGGAGGTCTTCAACATACAACGATTACAAACAGTCGAATCATCTGCGATTGGAAGCAAGCACCATGATATTTTCATTGAGCCAATCTACTTGAAATAAGCCTCTTTTGGCTGCAGAATCAGCTTCCTTCTCAGGATTATGACTCATTTATGTCTTTGGTTTGGTCCCCTTTGTTCTTCTTGTTGTTTCTGAGAACTGAACATCTCTTGTTTCCGCGAATTCACAGAGATGATCCGGAAAAAAATGTTTCTTTACAATTCACTAGTCTGCGCTAGGCTCGCCTGAACCATGACGCTCTCTTCTGATCATATCTAGAAGATCTTGAACTACTTCAGACATCAATGGTCTGAACTCTGGTTCAGACTGTCACAATAAAAAAGAAAAAAAAAACACCTTTTGGTCAAGCAAAACACAATCACAAGCATCTAATCACAGTTTCTCATTGTTCAATATGTGCTTTTTACCTGAACACAACGGGATATTATATCGGCAAAGTGTGACAATGACTTTGCAGGGTATTGTCCGTTAAGAGATGGATCAACCATTTTGCCCAATGCATCGATATCATGAAGCTGAGGGATTGCCCACCTCACCAAGAACTGCTCTCCTCTACTCCGGTCCCTATAAATCGACTCATGATTACACATTTACCCGAAAAGAGCAAAAGAAAACTAAGTAAACAAGACAACGTGATGCGCATACCTGTCGTAGGACATTCTACCCGTCAAGAGTTCTAACATAACAACACCAAAACTGTATACATCACTCTGCCACGTATAGATTCCTGAGTCGAATTCTGGAGCTCCATACCCGTAAGCCGCTAACAATTGTCCTGATAACTGATTAATACAATAAAACAGTTGGATTAAGATCTTCAAGAAACTACACTGGTGAAATGAATCAGAATCAAGCTCATTAGGTTTTAGGACTTTACCTGACTCACAGAGCCTGATGATATTAGTGGGGCCAAACCACAGTCTGATACAAGAACACTCAGATCATCGTCGAGTAGGACATTAGCTGATTTGAAGTTTCTGTGTATGATAGGTGGTTCACACACCTCATGCAAGTACCTTAAGAACATTAACAGAAGTCAGAAATTGGGCGCAAATGCGATTGAAATTTTTCCCTTGTTCTGAAGTAAAAAAACAAAACTTACTCAAGGGCTCTAGCAGCTCCAAGTGCCATTCTGACACGGGTATTCCACGAAAGTTTCTTCTTGAAGTCATCGTCTGAATGCAAACCGTCTTGTAATGTACCGTTACTGCAATATTCGTAGATCAATAGTCTTTGATCGTGCTCAGCACAGTAACCCACTAGGTCGACAATGTTGGCATGGCGAATCCTATCTATATCGTTCACTAGTTCGATGAATTCATGATCCTGTTGTTGTTCAGAAGCCCTCTTGTCCAACTTCTTGACAGCAAAAAGCTGTAAAGAAGAAATTATAAGATTAAAGATTCAGAATCCAAAACAGAGTTTTATGAGCCAGAAATGTTTAAACTAAGTTGCATTTATACCTTTCCATCCGGAAGTCGAGCCTTGTAAACACTCCCGAGCATGCCCGAGCCAAGGAGATTTTCCTGAGAGAAGCTTTCTGTGTATTGTTGAAGAGATGCAATGGAATAGTGCTTCACAGAAGTTAAGGGTAAGCGTGTCTTAGGGGAAGGCTTCTTAGAGGGTCTCTCCGGAGACTTAATTGGCATAACGATGACCTTCTCAGCCAAAGGAGGCGGTGGTGGAGGCGGCGGTGGAGGCATCAACATTGAAAAGTCAATATCTTGACTCTCTTGTCGTGTTATAGGGGGCGGCGCAGGTCTTTGCAACCGGTCAAGGTCATGTAAAACCTTTGGTTCCTGTCCAGCTTTCGTGAAGGGTACTGTTTCATAAGCACAATACGAGCATTGTTTATCGAAATGACAATATGAAAGCAATGGCCAAACTTCGCATAATCTCAGATCTTTTACCTTTCTCAGATCGAACAGGTGGTGGCAGTGCGGGAGGCCCGTTTTCAAGAGCATTCTCTCTGTTTCCTCTATCAGCACCAACTTGATGCCGTTTAAAGACTCTGCTAGTATGCTCTCTTCTTCGTCTTGCACATTTTGGCAACAGCCAGAGTATTGCCAAAACAAGAATTATGAACACGAGAATGCCAGCGAATGCTATGAGGACTGTTCTTTTAGTATTTGAAGAGCTTTTTTGCCCTTTTGAATCCGACCCTTCTGACGCAGGAGGTCCACCAGCAGCTTTTCCTCGATTTCTTTCAGTTGAAGGAGGTGGTGGACCTCCAAAAAATGGTCGCGTAGGAGCTGGTTTTGTTGGAGATATAGACGGAGACAATGATGGCGCAATTGTGGTGGAATTGAACAGGTTTCCTTCCTTTCTGCATTACCAATTTAAGCATTAACATGAGCAACTGAGCAAAAAACTTAAAATGCCCCCATAGGAAACTACATTAGAGAGAACTTACAGGAATGTGGGAATGCTTAGCAGTTGTTCCGGTATGGGTCCAGAGAATAGGTTATTCTCTACGTTTCTATTTCCAAGAAATAAAAGACTTTCAAAAAGAATAATCACTGTTTAAGAGTTGGAAAAATTCTGTGAGAGAAAGAAATAATACACGTCTCGAAGAGGAAGGCCTTGAAGAACGTCTAGGGTTCCCGAGAGCTGATTGTTCTGAACACGTCTGAGAAACTCAGAAATCAGCTTTGATGAAGAACGAAACCAAGAGAGACTAAGCGGGAAAATAAAAAATAGCAAAACTTACAATGTTGTAAGAGTTGATAAATTCTCCATTGAAGGAGGCAATGTGCCGCTTAGATTGTTAGCTGATACATCACTGCAAAACGATATGAGATCACTTAACAACCCATATAAGTTAGAAGCAGTAACTGTTCACAAAACTATAAGGAAAAGACGCATACAGATTAATCAGCGCAGCAAGGTTTTGAAACACATCAGGTAACTCTCCTGAGAGCTGGTTATCGTTCAAAGACCTGAAAACAAACAGTAAGATTTTCAGCAGAACAAATAAATGGAACCAGTCCAGTAGATATTGGCAGTAATAAGAACTTACATGTCATTCAGAGAAATTAGTGTCCCTAAAGATTCAGGGATGCTTCCGGTAAACTGATTAGCTGAAAGAAAACTGCCAAAAGGTAAAAAAACCATTATCATGCGAACTGTTCAAAGCAATAAACCCTTTTAGAAAAAAGAAATATATACTGGTAAGGTGTATATACATACAAATGCTGCAATGTAACCGGCAAATTAGAAGGTATGTTTCCTCCAATGCGATTGTTGCTGAAATCTCTGGAGATAAGCAAAGTAAACAAAAAGCAAACGTTACAAGAACTACATCGAAATTGACTTGCAAGAATTGTCACATTTTGTGTCGAAATGCTTACATTCCCCTGATGGAAGTGAACTTAGCTAAGTTATCACCAAGCTCTCCTTCCAAATTCGCGGCATTTACAGTTCTGTAGCCATTCAAAAACAGAATTAACAGAAAGAAATCAACGATATATAAGGAAACTCAAAAGTTGTTTATCTCTGGAAAAGACCTTACATGCTTATGATATCTGAGACATTGCAGATAATGCCTTGCCAAGCTTCACCACATGGGTCTCCACCAGAAGCAATCCAACCAGGAAGAATAGGTCCCCCAAGTGCAGCGAATAACCCATTCATTGCAGCAACTGATTCAATTACAACAATG
This sequence comes from Sisymbrium altissimum, assembly GCA_900406495.1. Classification (NCBI taxonomy): domain Eukaryota; kingdom Viridiplantae; phylum Streptophyta; class Magnoliopsida; order Brassicales; family Brassicaceae; genus Sisymbrium; species Sisymbrium altissimum. The sequence goes on along the minus strand of OVBI01000496.1, from coordinate 41,334 downwards.
CTGATTAATTCTCACAAACTGTGGGAAGAAACAATCTTAAAGCAAATATCCACAGATCTCACTTGGTAAAAACACACTCAACTCTAAATACAATGAGACAACAACAACAACAACAAAAGTAAATCTAGAAGCAAAATTGCAGCTTTTTCCTGGGAAAGAGGTGCTTACCATCGTCAGGGTTAGTAGCAGCAAAGGAGATCGAAGGAGTCCAAATTAGTAAAGACAAGAGCAGAGGAAGAAGAAAAAGACAGTAAAGCTCAGAACAGCTGAACTGTGTAATAGATCTCTTAGCAGCAGCCATTGTTGGGAAAGAAGTAATCCAAAATTAAATCAAACAAGACGATGTCTAGGAATCTGTAAACAAACAAGCAGCCATCAAAATGAAAGCGACAAGATCCATAACCAATCGGAGAGGGAATGATGAAACAAGTAGGCAATCTCGAGAAGAGAGAAGAGAAAGAGAAAGATAAAAAAAAAAACTTACTGGAAAAAGTAGAGGAATCGTCATCAACGTCCTTAATGGCTGGTGAATTAAACGAAAAAGGGGAAAGTCTTTTCCTTTTAATTACAAAAACCCAATCCTTGAAAATAAAAAAGATAAAAATGCAAACTTTTTAGTTTCTTTTTTATGTGGGTGAGAGACGCAACGTAAGAGCTAAGGTTCAATGAATCACTCTGAAGTTTAATATTTACCCTCAATAATTTGACACTCGAGCGACGAGACTAGCTAGAATCTGCTCTCATTAAGCTCGACCTTCGAGGAGAGAAAAAACCAAAAGAACCCAGAAAGGAAAAAAAGGAAACTTTATTTTCTAATTTCAGGACCCAGAGAGAGGAGACTGTGGGACCAAAAACCTATGGATTCAAGAGCTAAAGAAACTGTAGAAATTCAGAAATTTGGGTTTTGGGTTTACTGAAACAACCAGGAAACTCTCCGTTCATGGGAGGTTTAATTTTTTTTATTAATTAAATTTGGAAAGAAATTTTGACCAGTGCTACTGTTGCTTATGATCACTACAACGTCCATGTGAATAAAATTAAAGGATAATTAATCAATAAAACACTAGTATTAATTATTAATCAATGATTTAACTCCATGATGTGTACAACTGTATTTTCTCCTTTTTATGATGTTTTTTTCTGGGGGCAAGTTGCGTCTTTGGTCTTCTTCAAGATTCTAAATCCGACCAGAGACTTGTTTCAAAGTTGTCATTTTTTAAGGACAATGACGAGAATAATTGGTTGTTGTTAGTTACCAGATAAACTCGGCTTCAGTTTAGTTTTTCGGTGTAACCGGTCTTAACCACCGGTTTAGACAAAATTGTTGCTTGAGACGCGCTTGGGAAAGGCGCGTGTGGATGGAGATAAGGAAGGGACGGTGAAAAGTGGCAACGGTGAAAGACAAAAGTAGCCGCAAGGAAGATGGAAAATTAAAAAGTTTAGTTGGAATTGGATTCTCACTACTGTTTTCTTGCTGGCGAGTGTCACGTGCTCGTCACTGTCAGATAGACGTCACTCACTCCCTAAACACGTCCACGTCAGCTCCACGTCCACTCTCTGATCTTTCTTGTTTTGCTTCTGATTAATCTAAGTAATTAATTACTAGAACATAAGAAAACTGAGGGAAAACTAATGACTATAATATTATTTCCCATTTTTAATAAGTAAGTAAATCAGACTATAATACTTTAAATTAGTGTCCATTTTGAAAGTTCTTCTTCTCAGTTAGTTTTATCACTTCAAGTTTCCGCAATGATTCCTTGACATCCAAGTTTTATGAGACTACTATTGCTACGCTTGAGCGCATAAATCACACTACAAACATTTAGAGGCACCAATGCTGAATACATCCGTGCAGCAAGTCGTTGATCTGCTAATGTATAGATTTTTAAAACTTAATGTAGTAAGCCATTTACTAGAGGTCCTATCTCGTTGGGTCAATCCCAAACCCAAATCGCAGCATATATTTTCTACGAATATATCACATTTCCATATGGATCACCTCCATCCAAGTATGATAAGAAGTTAACAATAAAAAAATCACCATGCTTTAATGTGAACACCTAAAGAATAAAGATCGTCTTTCTGACTCGGTACTTGACCTCTCATGATAGCTGGACACATTTTCAATCCCACGAATCTTTATTCTGAATTAGCTTTCTAAACGACATACATATTGATTCATAGATCGATCATCATATCTATTTTTTATATTATTATCCTGACTCTCGGTTTCTCAACTATGTGGTTTTAATATGATTTCGGTGTCAAAGATCTTTCATAAACACACCATGTATCGAACTAAAGATATTTTAAGCTGTTTGTTTTACGCATCCGCTAATAAACATTGTAATGGATTATTATGATCACATCAGAAGAAGATTAATAAAATTTTCATTCAAACCGTAAATATTTTGCAGCCAGGAGTTTAAGTTTGAGTGATTTCTTGATGGAACTGAAATTCGTTTTGCTTCCATAATGGGATTGTATTAATCTTGATATAAGCCATTATGTTTATTAAAAGAATTACGAATTTCTTTTTTTTATCGACAGGTAGAGTTGGAGGGTGATGGCCCAGCAATCTCCGATATTTTTTTTTTTGCTTGCTTAATTCTGGACATTGGAATGTGATGTGTGGAGCTCTTGCTTAAAGTAAAAATTGTCAGTTTTGGAGTTTTCTTGGATAAAATAAAAGTTTGCTCAAATGAGATGGTAGATTTCATTTGATCGTTGAAGCGATGTTATGTCAACATCTTTAAATGTGGAGGTTTTAATTTCACACACATATTCGACAATTTCTTTTAGATAAATAGATGTAATAGGCAAACGCTTATGATTTGGGTGACAATTCACTAGACTGTTCAATTTAAATTTGGGCCGAGTGTTATATTTGATGATGAGTTTGAGAAAAACAGTTTACTGAAAGACTTGTTTACTATTGAATATATTGATGATGATGACTAATACAGGCAACACATATCTTGTCTTTTTGCATATGCGGGTTTGCATAAAAAAGACAAAATATATTTTGTGTTTATATCAAACATTTTTCAAAGTAAATGTATTTCTGTTTGCAGAACTTCGTCGTGATTCGACAATACATTTTACTTTTAAGTTTAGAAAATGAAATTTACTTCCATGGAATGACTTATGAAATTGTCTAACCGAGTTCTAAAGGTTGGGCCGAATGTCAAGTGTCTCGACATATACAAACCTACGTTTCCAAAGAGAGACAATAAAAGCCCAAACAGAGTCTTTATCCAATTAGATGAGTCACGTGACCCGCGTGGCTAATCGGACATGACTGTATGTATGTATGTATTAGTGTATCTGTGTATGTATCGCTAGAATTCTAGCAAGTTACTTGGGTTAGGTAGTAGACTAGTAGGTATACGAATACGATGTAAAAGCAAGAAATGTGTGCCGCATTGTGTTAATTCGCAGTAACGGTATGCATCACTTTCTCAATATAAATTTCTCCTTTAAAATTCTCCCTATATTAAAAATGTCTTCTTCACTCCTCAATTTCAACATCAAATCAATGTTTTTATTTTGGATATTTTATGAATTCGGTTAGGCCACTTGCCTTTGGCTTTTTCCTTTTAATTGCGTGATGTTGTGAGTGCGACATTTGTTAAATGGTTTTATTGGGATTCTATATAGTTTTGTATACTATTATTTTATTTTATCAAGTTTTACTCAAGTTATTTTGGGAGTATCATTTTCTTCTCTATTTTTTTTTCCTTTTAAATGTATATAATTATATTACATTATCTATTAAAACTATATTTACTTCTCACAGTCCCCACCCCAACCACACTAGTCCCATTTTCTGTGAAAACAATTATGCAAATATATGATTGGAAACTGACATTGTGAATTGCCTCATCCTAGTAGATATATTAAGCTTTATTTTGGTTAATTTTATTTCTAATAGTTGTAGAAATGATTGATGAGAATAGCATTCCTTATTTTATTTTATTTTAAGGGATTTATTTCTATAGTTTTACATAGAAGAAATTATGTATACTAATCTAAATTGAGATCAACATAATATGTAGACTGTATCCCTTTTCAGATTTTGTTTGTAAATCTTTTTTTTTTTGGATTAAATTTAAAGAAAATAATTTCAACTCATTTATCGGATTCACCATAACAAAATTAATATCTCTAGATTATTCATACTTTTGAAACTAACAGTCTAATTCATTTTAGATTTAGTGATTTTTTTTTCTAAAATTTACATTCTTTCATTTTCTCTTATAATTCTATCCATTTTAAAGTTTTTTGTGTGCAGTTTTATTCAAATAATTGTAAACAAATTTTACGTAAAAATAACAAAATATTTTAAATAGATGATTACTAATCTAAAAAATATTATATAAATAGATTTTCTTATTTAGACAAAAAAAAATTGACCACCAATAAAAAGACAAGTATGTATATATTTTCTTAGGATTTTTATAGTTTCTTTTCCGAAAATACTGTTTTTTTTTCTTTTCTTTAAAAAAATCTTGAGATACTTAATTAAATCTTCATGTTATATGATTAATTATATCTCATATATGTATTTTATAATTAAAAGAAAAAAATAATAATAATAAATAATAAATGAAGAGAGAAAATGAAGAGAAGTTCTCAAATGAGAACTATAATTTTTTTTTTTTTTTGACAACTGAGAACTATAATTAAATTGATGAGAAACTCATTTAACATCTCTTTTTGATGAATTATTTAAAAAATTTTACAATCTAGTTATGTAACAAATTTTCATTAGAATATTAACGTACCTGTAAAGACCTGAAGAGACCACAAAGTGTAAAGTGGTGAAACAGAGGGAGCGAGGAGCCTCAAAAGCTCGTCTATGTAGTGGAGACTTTTCTTTAAAGTGGTAAGAACAACCTCGTACTCCTGTCCGAGTTTGACTTGAGAGAGCGGCACAGGTTTTTCTTCGACAAAGTCACCGTCACTACACATGTCTTGTTGATTTTGCTGCTTGTAAAGTGGTATAAACTCGAAGTAATTAAAAGTGGGGATCACAGCAAAGCTCACGTCTTCTGGGGGAAGCTGAGGATCAACATTCACACCAATCCAACCCTCGGAAGACGCATAATCTCCGCTCACCAGAGGCAAACCACCAGCGTAGTGCATCAGCTTTGTTTGATACGGCAACATGGAACCCGTCATGATTGATGAGACATATTTTGCATTTGGCCATAGCTTCGGAATCAAACTGAACCATCCCAGGTTTGATTCTAGCTCTATGCAGATCTCTTCGATATGAGAAGCAAGAGATGAGTTTGGCTTGATCAGAGCCAATACAGCGTTTCTCATCTTGGGCAGAGTGATTCTTGAACTAAGATTGCCTTCCTTGATGTCAGCACATATCTCTCTCCAGATTTCTTCGAAAAAGGAGAAAGCTTGGGCAATGGTGTAGGCAAAAGCAGAGGCTACAAACTCTACTGCAGAAATGGTGACCAAGTAGGAGATGACAGTACGTGGACTGCCCAAAATCACCTCCCGAGATGAATTATAAACAAAATAAAAACATCACAGTTATCCTTTTTCAACTTGAAATCAAAAAGTATTTTGATATTACATGTATAATTATTATTTTCCTCTCTTATATATTTGATATTTTATTAGAAGTTTATTAAAGGATTTAAAATTATATAATTATTTTTATTATTTATGCTTCTTAACGTTTGGAATTTTATACTCAAATTTTTATTTGAAATAATATATCTAGTCCACGTATAACTGTGATTTTTATGATAAACAAGTATTTGCACCCGATAATAAGTGTTGTTTTCGGTTTTAAACTTTTGGATTTGAGAAAAAAATTCAAAAAACAAACGATTTCTTGTTAACACTGATTTATTATTATAAAAAAAAAACAAATGTGTATTTCTCATTATAAATTTTATTAACCAAAGAGTGACATTATTCTTTTATTATTATTCCTTGTAAAATGGTCAAATCTGAGTACACTAACACAACCGCGATGGACACAAATTTAAATTCTAGTTTTTAGTCATAAGCCGAACTGAGAAATCTCTTGACAGTAGAGTTCTCAAGTATGTCAAGCAAAACCAAATTGGTCGTACACCTAGGAGTCTTAAACTGGTTCAAGCCACCACATTTCCCAACGCACCTCTCCGCCACTTTCCCAAACGTGCCTCGTTCTACAACTCGTAGCTCGAGCGGTCCGATAGACTTCATACGCCTCGACACAACGTAACCATGGTCAACAAAACCAGCATCCATCTCTCTGCAACAATCTTCAAGAGCTTTATCCTCTGCTTCTCCTCTGATTTCCCAGTATATTATGTAGCGACCGGGACGAGCTGTAACGTCTGCGTGGCTGGTAAAGTCAACGACTTCGGCTTGTGTGGTTCGGCTCAGAAGCTGAGACGCCTTGTCAACCACTCTCTGAAGATCTTTCTCTGTGTTCTTGTCAATGTTGATGGTTAAGATGAGTTTTCTTCTGTATATGAAACTTAGCTTTGGTGTGCCTTTATGAAAACCGGTTACTTCAACGACGTCTCCTAATCTGTACCTGTAAAGACCTGAGCAGAGCAAAAAGGAAGTGATGAAACAGAGGAAGTGATGAGGCTCAAAAGCTCGTAAGCTATGGAAAATGAAGTGGAGGTTTTTCTTTACCTGTGAAGGTGGTAAGAACAAGCTCGTACTCCTGTCCGAGTTTGACTTGAGAGAGCGGCACAGGTTTTTCTTCGACAAAGTCACGGTCACAACACATGTCTTGTTGATTCTGCTGCCTGTAAAGTGGTATAAACTCGAAGTAACTAAAAGTGGGAATCACTGCAAAGCTCACGTCTTCTGGGGGAAGCTGAGGATCAACGTTCACACCAATCCAACTCTCGGTTGACCCATAATCTGCGCTCACCAGAGGCAAACCACCAGCGTAGTGCCTCAGCCTTTTCAGGTACGGCAACATGGAACCCGTCATGATTGAGGAGACATATTTTGCATTTGGCCAAAGCTTCGGAATCAAACCGAACCATCCCAGGTTTGATTCCAGCTCTATACAGATCTCTTGAATATGAGAAGCTAGAGAAGGGTTTGGTCTTATCAGTGCCAACACAGCTTTTCTCATCTTAGGCAGAGTGATTCTTGCGCTAAGATTGCCTTCCTTGATGTCAGCACATATATCTCTCCAGATTTCTTCGAAAAAGGAGAAAGCTTGAACGATGGTGTAGGAAAAGGCAGAGGCGACAAACTCTACTTGGCTGGAGTAATGGAGACCAAGAAGGAGATGACAGTACGTGGACTGCCCGAAATCACCTCCCGAGATGACCTCTTGTGGGCTACAGGTGTAGGACTTTGTTGTCTCTTGCTTAGTTTTGAACTCTTTGCTCGCATAGTAATGTGTTGTGGCCGTTCCTACGGTCAGTCCTCCCGGTGTCTTAAATTCCTTCCCAGCATATATAAACTCAAGAATCCTCCCTCCTTCCCTTATTGGATAAAACCTTTAAGAAAGAGCATTGTAGGAACACGTGAGCGAATAAAAAACTTTTCAATGGAAAAAGAAAGGACAATAAATGAAAAGAGACCTTGATCTGTAAGCGGCTGATAATCTGAAAATCTGAAGAGTAGTTTGCGAACTATGGCTAGTAAACGGTACATACTTTTGTCTCCCTTCTGTTGTTCCAGAGCTGTTTCAAAAAGAGAAGGGATCAAGAGAGAAGAGAAGAAATATCACACACATACTAATCCAAAGATGAATATACTCATGTCATGTATATAGAAATTATGCCTGAGGGAGAGAACAGTGATGGGTTCTTGTGTTAGTAACGGAGAAGTCTCTCCATCTGCAATCCTTTGAATATAAGGATCTAACTCAGCATGTGAAACAATAGGCACCAAGGAAGTAAAGAGAGTTTCCAACGTGTCATCGTCCATCTCATCTACATCAACACTCCCAAGCCATTTCCTCAGATACTCTACTCCAGAGTTAAGCTCAAGAATCCTGCGCAGTGTCTCGCTTTGAGCCTTGCAGGCTTTCTCCGAGACATGCTCGAACCAACCAATAACATCAGCATGCCCAGCTTCTGCAGTTTCCATCCAAGAATAGCCAAATAAGGCACTGTGACCCAGATATGCAGAATTAGTAGAATTCTTAACCCAACATATAGGGGAGTACTGGTCATTGACCACTCTCTTTTGTCTTCAGACAAAAAAAGTTCTGATATTTTTTTTTTTTTTTTCTGTGTATTGTTGTTCTCACCTTTTTGGGTCTCCTTATTTGTCTTTTTAATATGAAAACATTCCAGATACCTCCACAACAAATGTCACGGAAATTACCGTCCACAAGTTCTATCTCCATTAATATCAGCTATTAAATGCGTTTTCTCAGGCCTAAGAGTATCACTGTCTCAACATGTGCTCCGGGAACAAACCTTAACCACAACGTATTTTACGTTTTCAACCAGTGTGGTCCCATGATAGCCTCTTGCCTCCTAACAATCAAACCCCATCAATCTTGTTAAATCTCTTTCAAACTTCTTTTCCGTAATAATTGAGTGAATATAGTCCAAGCATTAGGCAAAGATTAAATGAAGAGGGGCTCATAAAACACTTATCGGAGCAACCTAGCAATAGAAATATTAGATCTTTCTCAAATGTAGCCAATCCTTGATGTTTCTTTTTCTGCTTGTATCTGGTTAAGCACGTAGGACCATGCTATACTAGTTATCACATGTTGCACAAAGATTTTTTTTTTTTTTTTGGGGGGCAGGCTGGCTCTCTCCTCAGCCTCAACCTCACAGGCCCACCACCACTTTGAATGGATCAAACAATAAACTCTTTTTCTCTCTCCCTTTTCCGTGTAGGTAACCACAAAATATCCATCAACGTTTGCAGGTCAATGAATCTTGCCGTAATATCTTGATTGGGTAGTTAAATTCCATAAACATCTTATCAAGCTCTGTAAAGGAAGGGACCGTGTGCACGTTAATTTCAATATAAACCAAAAACAGAGAGGTCAACACTTAACAGCTCATCTCATGTCCGAGACACCACGCAAAACACGTGGGGGTAAAAGTACATAGCGGATTAGCGGTCTCTCAAACATTTGAAGGTAATAAAGTTTAATCATGAAAAACTGTTTCAAGAAGCGATTATTTGACTAACCGAGAAAGTTGAGCATCCGTGTTTTGTGTAATCGGATTTTGAGTTGAATAAATGTCTTCGTCACATTTTCTTTGAATAAAGTCAAGGTTGTTGTCCCCTTACAGATGCAACTATGAACGTGCATTAGATGGCTAAATTTGATATGGACGGTAAACCACATATAACGCTTCATGTAAATTTTCACTCTCATTGTAGTTTCAAACACTTGAGCTAGACACGCATTAGACAGCAGAAACCTGAAGATACAAAACTACACATGAATCAATACTAACATGTGTGTTTTTTTTTGTTGTAACTGTACAATCATGCGTGTCGCGAGTAACAAGTAACAACAACAACGTGACGGTCTGATCCTGAAACTGTAACTAACCTCAGAAACGTGCTTTGTTGTTTTTTTTTTTTTTTTGAAATAAATGTTAAATTATTCATACAAAAAAAAAGACTGTTTGTTACAAAAGCTATTTCAGCTTTGCTTCAGATATAAGAGAGCAGAGCCAAAAATCGAGCGGTAGATTGATAAGGGAGCTTGGAGCAGAACCCGTATAAGATTAGAAGTGCTGAAGATCACGAGTCGTCTTCAGACATCATTCATCAATAGAGATCGAAAAGCTCGGAATCATCGAGAGCTCGTAAACTTTTTACGGACCTTAGGGTCACACTGTCACAGAAACCAGCTTCGTCCAATTATTTTGAACGGAATCTTTCCCAAACTGCATTAGCGGCGGCGAATAAGACGTTTAGCTCTTTGGATTAGCCTGGAGCGACTGCTAGCAACTGGTCCTATGGTCTAGTGGTTAGGACATTGGACTCTGAATCCAGTAACCCGAGTTCAAATCTCGGTAGGACCTTTTTATTTATTTATTCGGCTTTGTTTTGAAGAACTCTATAACCAATCGGTTTATTTTAATCTAATTTCATAGTTCGGTTCGGTTCGGCCAATATCCGTAGTTATACGGTTTGATCACCACAGTCTACTTTAGCGGTGAGAACTGAGAACCTCAACCTATGACTACGTACGAGAAGAACAAAAACGATCCCTTTGAGAAGTGTAAAGCTCACCGCTGCTCTATGTTGCTCTACTAGACTACCACAATCGTCTTCTCCGGGAAGATTTCTCGAACTAACCATTTTTTACAAGATGGAAGCAAAGTGCATTGCATGAAAAAGGAAGCGTGACAACTGTGTTCCTATAAATTGGAAGACTGAGTCTTACTTTGATTATTTATAAGAAATAAAACAAAGTTATCATCAACCCGATCAATTCTGGTATCTTCCATGCCAGTTGGACGTTGGACTATCACTTGACTGAGCAGGCTCATTAAATCATCCGATTTTAAAGACAAACGAAACAAAAATGAGCGGTAGATTGGTAAGGAGCGCAGAACACGTCAAGATTAGATCAAGAACTAAACGTTCAACTTTGTTTATTTCATAGACGATGATCCTTTAAATAGATCACAATATATACAAAATAACCGAAAACGAAACAAACTCCGAAACAGATTCAACAACTTAACGACTCTCTAGCTCCTATTGAACCGGTAGAGACTTATTCAATCTAGACTAACTCCTATGACATTATTCAAACTGCAGATAACAACGGCTCTTTTATTCTTCAAAGATCACGAGTCGTCTTCACCAAATCGAAGACATCACTAATATAAAACTTGTTTGGAATCTTTCCCAAACTGACATAGCGGTGGTAAGTCTGTTGAACGTTGGAGGGACCGGTGTCAAACTGGTCCTATGGTCTAGTGGTCAGGACATTGGACTCTGAATCCAGTAACCCGAGTTCAAATCTCGGTAGGACCTTTTTTTCGGCTTTTACTTAAAGAGTCTGCAAACCGGTTCTTATATAAATAATTCTAACCGATCTCGGTTCGAATTTAATACTCCAGTTCGGTTCGGTCATTATTCGTACTTATACTGTGTTTGGTCACCAAAGACGGCATTTTTTGTTCTTGTTTGTTGTTGATCGACGAACTTCATTCATCTTTCGCGGTGAGAAGTGAGAAGAACAAAAAAAACCAAGAAAGCATCTTCCTTTGACAAGTGTTAAAGCCCATGGCAGCTCTTTGTTGCTCTACCACCATCTTCGTCTCCGGGAAGCTTTCTCCACGGATGAGAACTCATACTCAATTCCCTAAACTCAATCGTTTAAAGAATCAGAAACAATTGTTTACAGAGAGAAGGAGCTTGATCGTTGGATCGATCACCGAAGATAGAGAAGCAGTCGACATGAAGAGTGAAAAATTCGACCCAGAAGAAAAAGAAGAAAAAGGAGAAAAAGAAGAAGAAGAAGAAGAAGGTAGAGATTCCGATCGGTTGATGAGTAGAGGAATCAACGCAGCCATAGTTCTTGCAGCCGGTACCGTTGCGGTTACCAAGCTTTTATCTATCGATCATGACTATTGGCATGTAAGCTTTGGGATTAATTGATTCTTCCATTTCTTACAAAGCTTTCTCCTTTTTTGGGATTATACCGAACTTAACGTTACTCTTCTTCTTAGGGTTGGACTCTGTACGAGATACTTAGGTATGCACCTGAACACAATTGGGTTGCGTATGAACAAATCCTCAAAACGAATCCAGTTTTAGCCAAAATGGCCATCAGTGGAATTGTTTATTCTCTTGGAGATTGGATTGCACAAGTAATTACAATAAAAAGACTTAAAAACACCCTCTAGAAAGCTTCTCAATTTGAGTTTCTCTCTAACCATTTTGGCTATATACATTCATGCAGTGTTACGAAGGAAAGCCCTTATTTGAGTTTGATAGAACTCGTGTACTTAGATCAGGTCTTGTTGGTTTCACCCTCCACGGTTCACTCTCTCATTATTACTACCAATTCTGCGAGGTAAACAGAAAAACTTCAATCTTTTTCTTCTGTCAAGATCGGTTGTAATAACATGTTGTTGATACAATGAGCTGAATCTATATCCTTTTCGTTTGCAAGGCTCTGTTTCCTTTTCAAGATTGGTGGGTAGTTCCTGCAAAAGTTGTCTTTGATCAGACCGTATGGTCAGCAATTTGGAACACTATCTACTTTACAGTTTTAGGTCTCTTGCGTTTCCAATCACCAGCTAAAGTTTTCAGCGAAATCAAGACGACATTTTGGCCAATGATCACTGTAATTATCTCTCCTTGTCCTTTGTCTTCATAATAATTATGTAAAGCTTAAAGTTAGTTGGTCTGTGTTGATTTTTATTTTCTTAATGTTTTTTTTGTCATAATTTTGTTTGTACAGGCAGGCTGGAAACTTTGGCCATTGGCTCACTTGGTTACATATGGTGTAATTCCTGTAGACCAAAGACTTCTTTGGGTGGATTGTATTGAACTCATTTGGGTCACTATACTGTCAACGTGAGTCTTCCTTCATCTCTAATCTTTTTTTTCCAATCTATTTGAACGTATTGCACATATTATCATCAAGAGGAGTTAAGTTTTGCTAATATTGATTGCCTGATTGTCATTTTGAATTCTTGAAGTTACTCAAATGAAAAAGCAGAGGCGCCAGCATTAGGAGAAACAAACTCCAGTACTCACTCGAGCGAGGTTTGTAACTGTTCCTTTTGTTTCAAGAATCTCTAATTAAAATTCAGTCTAGAACATTTGGATGTTTGTTATTTGCAAACATCTCTAATTTTCTAAGCTGCTTTGTTATTTGCAAATACTTTACAGGACTAGGACATATCAGCATGTAAATCCAAGTTTCTATAGACTACAAGGAAAAGGTGATGAAGAACATCAAGCACAGTTTTTTTTCTCTTATATAGATAGAAACCTAAAACATGTATATATACATTTGATTCATGGATTCCAAGAGAGAATCGATGTGGCAAATCTATTGTGCAATATATCAAACACGAAACACCAGCCAAGAAAAAAAAATAAAACCAGATTGAGCGGCTCACAATGCTCAGGCATAAGAACGAGAAAGTACAGTTTTTTTCACGTTTAGTTCTCAGAAATAACTTAGAAGCTGATCTCAAGTCTTGGACTTTTCTTCAGAGAATCTCGGAAGCTGAACGAGTGAGTTCACTCGTGTAACACCTTCTAGCCCCAACCAGTTTTGATCTCCCAAAGTTTTCTCATCCTCTGCATCAGTCTCAGTATTCACATTACCGTGGGTCTCATTTTCTTGATCTGATGATGATCTAACTGTGAAGTTTCTTTGCAGACATGGTTCTGATCTTTGGCCATCATCTGATTCTACAGCATTTGTGGCTGAAGAGAAACCCTGTTCATCGTAATCCGACTCAGAGTCCATTTTCCCATCAAGAAACAAACACACCACTGCACAATCGTCCATTTTTGAAGTCGGGTACTTCAGTTTCCATTCACGTGCAGCCGAGTTCACCAAGTTCCTAGCTGCTGATGCCCGGCTTGAAGCTGAGGCCACAATGTCAACCACTTCTTCGTTGCTTAGCACATCCCAAACCTGTTCAATCAAAGCTCACAGATCAGTAAAGCGTTTGTCTTGAGGCTCAATAACTGATAATATCATCCGGTTACTTACTCCATCTGAGGCAAGAACAATGAATTGATCTTTGTCTGTAAGAACACGGTGGGTGAACTCAGGTATCGAAATGACTCCATAATCTTTCAGACAGAAATCACCGAAAGCCCTCGCCATGGCCAATCCAGGCGCATCATCAAAAGGTAGCCAAACTCGTGACACCTCTGGCTCGTCTTGCAGTGCAAATACTCGACCTTTACACCGCTTGATCCTCTCAGCTTCCCCTATCATACCGACAGAAACAGTAACATCCTAATTAGACAAACGCATATACGCCAGGGAGAATAAAAAAAGAATGTGAAAAGGTGTAAAGCAGCATACTTGGTAAGTCCGGCTTTAGATCAACAGTCAGTTGAGTTGCCACCATAGCATCATTACTGTCTTTTGATCCAAGGATGGCCCGAGAATCCCCAATGTTTCCCATGAAGAGATTAGACCCCTGAACAATCAAAAGAACAATCATGTTAGATCAAAAGAAACATGCTTGAAGCTGACAAGATAGCTCTTTCGTTCTTTAGACTTACCTGTTTGAGAATAGTAACAGCAGTGCTACCACTACAGAAACAATCCACATGAGGATGAGACCGCAGCTCCTTATCCATGGCTTTAAACGATTTCAAGAAAGCTTCTCCCCACAAGCCTTTTAGTTTATCCTCATCAGATCCTTCTTTAACAGCTTCTTGGACAGCCGATTTGCTTGAATGTCTTCTAAACCGACTCCCTTTGGAACCGTTTTGCTTTGACTGAAGCATATGATAGAAAGACTGCAACTTCACAGGCAATGTATCTCTCACTTTACGAGCTACAAGATGACCATAAGGACCATGACCATCGAATACACCACAAAAGGTCACATCCTCAGACATAAAATCCTACAAAGCAACACCAAGCTCCGCTTTATAGTTATCCATATTTCTAGATATACAAAAGACTGAAAGAGAGATAAGGAAGAACTCACTTCCCACACAATCATGGCGTCCTGATTAATACCCTTGCGTCCTTGTTGAGTGAAAATGCAAGAGCTCCTGCTCTTGTTGCTGGTGATAATCCGGTTTGGTATAGCGGCCAAGTTCTGCAATGAGACGATGTGGTCTGAAAACGTTCTCTTGGCCCTTTTGCGCACACAACAACGGATCCCAAGATATGGTCGAGGCACAGGCTTCTCTCCATTGCTCCAGCTACTACACGTACTCTTACTACTAGTCGACACACAACCCCCCATTGTTCAATCCTATCGTATTAGACGAAAAAAAAGGCTCTTCAATGATATGCTTAAGCAGAAAATCTGATGAAGCAGAGAGCTTTTACATGAGTGTTGTGTTTAATAGCATATACTTCCAGAGGACCTGAAAACAATACAGAGAATTGTTAATTGAATAGTTTAACTGCAGTTCAAGTGTCGTAAAGAACAGATTCCAGCATGTGTTAGCAATAAAATATATAACTAAATAGACTGTCTTCATTGTTTGTCACTGACACACCAGCTTTGGTGATCTTATTAATCTATGTTCCTGGTTTTGTTTACTAATCACTGTGATTAAATTAATCTAAGTAGGACCTTCAGGATTCACTAACAGGGGAAGTAAGAACAGATACTGAAAAATGCATAAAAGATCAAGAACAGAGTTTGCCCATATGTATATCTATTTACACATGAATCCAGATGGATTCTTACGACACAAATTGTTATTAAACGTTTTTTCAAATAATCATATTTCATATCCTACTGGCGTGAATCATCAGTTTTCTGTCGGAGAAGCAGTGTTTTTCTTCAACATATTTGTCAATATTCTAAAGAAAACGGTGTTTACCTGAATACTGAGAACTGAAACATCCTGAAGCAGATCAGAAGAAGGAAACCAAGTTTAAAAAGATCACAAGTTCTTTTGAGAGTTTTCATTCACTTTCTTTGTGGCTATGTAAGTTCGAAGAACAGAGAGACTAAGCAAGAAAGAAAAAAAAAAAAAAACTGCAGTTTTTGGGGAAAAGCAAATAACTTTTAACTTTTAAGGAATCCAATGTATGGCAAAGTGGATCGGGGAAGAAGGAACATATTACTTTCTTATAACACTTCCCGGAAACCAAACTAGTGTAGAGTGATGATTAAGAGGGAAAAAAAAGAAAAACTAAACGTCAGAGCAAATCACATGAACAGACCAGCAGAGAGAGAGACCATAAGAAAAACATATGGTAACAACAAGAAACTCATATAGAGAAACAGATGACTGGAGATCAAATGTGAGAACGCACCTTTGTGTTCTGTGGGTGTTTCTGAAAATCAAGAACAGTTGATTCACTTACAGACAAAGAGTGTACGAAGTGCAAGAGACAGCGAAAGAGAGAGGAAAAGAAAGAGAAAGTTTCACTGATGTGTTTAGCTGAAGAGTGAAAAATACAACACACACACACATAGGAGAGAGAAGAGAGGAACAATGTGGTTTATTTTCACCAAAGAATTGATATTTTATCTTCTTTTATGAAAGAGATATCAAAATTGCTTTTGTGTGCTATGCTGTTACCTTTTCTAAATGAGTCTTTCAAAATGAAAATTTGAATTGCTAGAAATTTTTTGTAATCGTATTTTTTTTTTTTATGAAACAGATACTACTAAGTGAAGACACTATAGACATTAGTATCTTTGACACACATACTATCAGAACATGTGTAAGTATGTATTCTTGCTACTTAAGACATTAGTATCTTTGAGACTTTGACAAACAAAAAAAAGAATATCTAGAATCTGTCGTGGTCAGACGATGACTGACATAATTCGAATCTTAATGCACTACTTAACTATTTTTGATATTTAAGACGTGTAATAGTTGAAAAGTTCATCAACTAAAGTAATTGTGATTGTAATTGTAGTGGAAATATTCAAAACCTAGTCCATTAACATTTTTTTTTTTTGAAAAAGGAAGTCCATTAACTTTCATCCTGAATTTTTCAACAACTCGACCACCAAAGAGTTCATTAGAAACTTCTTTTCTATATTTTTTTGTTGGTATATTTTAGGTTGACATATAAAACAGAGGTTTTGTAGTTTCTTTAACAGAGAATATGAAAAATGTCTCTTAAATCTATTTAAATTTTAATTTTCAGATAGTTTCTATTTAATAGAAAATTTCAAGAAAATAGAATGAGTTAATTTTATAATTTCAAACTAAATGAACAAAAATATATTTTTAAACAAAGATTTGTGTTTTAAAACCGTGTCGCAAAGGGAAAAGAAACTGTATTTGGATTAAGTTTTTATCTTTGTTGTCGCAAGCTTTGATGATGAGGAATTGAGGATGGACCTGAATCTTACATTAGCTTTAATTGCATCACTAACAGTAATACCTGTTTCCCATCACCTACATGATTCACTCCTTTCTTCCCCAACTTTATTTTAATTTAATTTCATGATGTTACTTGTCCAATCATTTTACGCATTTACACAAGTTCTGACATTTTCAGAATTTTGTGTGTATAGCAATTTAATTTTGCAAGTGACAATTCATCCACTTGGATTCGATGTCTTTAAACTTTTCCAGTTGTGTTGAAAAATACGTCTGTAGATGTGTAATCCTCTTTCAAGTGTTCATACTTTGAGAGTTTACGTATAGTTTTATTTTTTATTTATTACTCTTATTTTCCCTCCTTTGTGTTTCCTAATTAAAGCGACGCGACAATCAAGAATTCAAGATGATATTTTTATGGGCACTACGAAATCGATATGTTCATCCACTTTTGTCTCCACATCCTAATCAATTTATCCTTTTCTCTTTACTATCTATGTGTTTTTTTTTTCCTTTCGCTGGATTCTTTTTGACGTTGTTGTTTGAAATAAAGCTTACAAATTATATTAGATGGATCAATATCCATTTGCAAAGAACTTATTTATCATGCAAGGTTCCTTTGGCTATGAAAAAACACTAAATCCATGGAACGAATGTTAGTATCGATATAGCTTTATGATATTTTATATGTTTGATTCGCAATTTCACCCACAAATTTCGTAGTAAGAAAACAAAAAAAGACACATGACTTGATTGGTTGGTGAGCATAAAAGTCTCAAAATGTCCACAGAAGTAACCTACAGATCGCAATTTCCCCAGTTTCCCCGCGTGTTGGTAAAACCTTCATGGATTTAACATTACTTTTGATTTATCATTTTCCACCCCCCATAACATTTAAAATGATCATACATGTTACTGTACTACCAGGTCATCGAAAATAGGCATATAGTTTATATTGATATCTTCAATGATCTGTGGTATA
Organism: Sisymbrium altissimum; assembly: GCA_900406495.1. Lineage (NCBI taxonomy): Eukaryota > Viridiplantae > Streptophyta > Magnoliopsida > Brassicales > Brassicaceae > Sisymbrium > Sisymbrium altissimum. The sequence goes on along the minus strand of OVBI01000496.1, from coordinate 23,402 downwards.
TACAATCGGTAATATTATATACATATTGATATGGTATTAGAAAATAAAAGGAGATATATTAATAGAAAATATGAATTCTATACGTTCGGCAAAAGAACTCTATACTCTTTTTAGTTATCATGAAGATGACAATGGCGTAGCATAATTGTAATTCTGCCAAATTATGTTGATAAATCAGAAGTTGTTTTGTTTATTTTACGGATAGAAAAATATTAGTAACAAATGTGAAATTGTTATGCACACCGAAATAAAAGCTTTTTGCCGACTTGTTAGACTGTGGTACAAATAGCCCTTCCTTTGAATAGTTGAATTTAGGGACTCATACTGTGAGTATTATTTTATTTTATTTAGAGATTTTGTTTGTCATGCACAGATAAAAATCAGTAAATTCTATACATTCTTTCAGCATTTTGGGATAAACCTTCATTCAATCGTAACTGAGATATAAGAACTCTTATATACAAAACAAATACCCTAGATGATATAACTTTCATTTTTTACTGCTATCATTTTTTATTAGATTAAAAATATTTTACTGTTGTGTCACTATAATCATACTTATATATATCAAGAGAGTGAAAAATTAATTCACTAGTCATATATACTCTAAAAATTAATTCATTAATCATATATACTCTAAAAATTAATTCATTATCAAAATAGTATAATAATATTTTATTAGGATATCCATAGTCTATCTCATCACAAGAACCAAAACACTCTAGATTAAAGGTTCGAAATATATTATCCGTAAACACAAGAAAAGATAAAGGCATGGAAAAAAACAAGTAAAAAGATGTCTTGTGCTAGAAGAAAAAGAACGGCATCATCATCATCATCCCATGTGTATGATAGCGATTGATGTCATGTGGTGGTGGGTCACTTTCACCGAATGCTACATATAGCCAATCATATGCCTTAAATCGTATTATCAAACTATAAATTGCACATTGCATAACGAATGTGACACACAAAATGGATCTCATTCTTGAGCTATTTTCAAGCTCAATGTGGCGATAGTTTGATGCGTTATTTAAAGACCCGGTTGTGTCAATGGTTTATTGGTTTACCAGTGACAGTGATTACGAAATATTATATTTCCTGTTCACTTTTAGTAGCTCTCTATAAAGTCTCTAAACTATGCACATGCAACGAAATAGGGCAGAATTTTATAGAGGAACTGTCACTAAATGAGATTGATATGCAATGAAAACTGAAAAACAAAAAGTCGTCTTCAACAAAGAATAGTGGTTTGAAAACAAAAACAAAAACAAAGAATCAGATAGAGAAAGCTAAGTCAGACAGACCGTGTGTTATGGTAAGAAGAAGCTTTGTTCTTAAAAATGGTGTCAATGATCTGAATATTTGTGCGGCATTTTGTCTTGAAGTAGTGTGGATTCTATTGTTCCTCCCATGCCAAATTTCATTGATAGTTGAGCAGCCTTTTTATGTTTTATAGGCAAAGTCCAAGTCAAGCGGTGGAGGGAACGCCACGATTATTGTTGTACCAATTGACCAGACTTCATAAGAGCAAGGACAACTTAAGAAGAGTTGTCACGACACTCAGTAGACCGGTTGCAAAGAAAACTGAGTGAGTGTACCAGAAGCCCCCAAGTAAATATTTGATACTTAGTAGGGATCCGGTTGAGAGTAGATAGTCAGGCCATAAAATCCTGCTTCCGGTTATCTTGTTCTAGCCAAACTATGCTGTTCCATGCATGGGACATTAAGACCAGAATTTTGAAGCATGGAAGGAGTTGTAGCTTGTTCCTTCAACTGATCAAGAAGCATTTTCTGGTTGATCAATTAGATTTATAGAGAGATTATTGAGAGGAAATCATAACTAGACATGGACTTCTGATTTGCTGGTGGTACTTTCCAAGTGTTGTTTTTGAAAGTCGCAGGTACTTGAGTGCAGTAGAATACCTAGCTGGGCATGATAGTCCGAAAGGATAGAAAATAGCAGTATTAAAGGGGACCAAGATTAATGCCAAAACGAGATAGACTTCCCGTTACCAAGTAAGATAGTTAAGACCTGATACACTAGAGGTCGTCTTGAGAAATAGTCTTCAAAAATCTCATGAGTAATACGGTTGTGGAATTTTATTGTTTTGTTATGTATCATTTTTTTCCTTTTTCTTTTGGGTAACAGTTCAAGTAGTATTGGTTAGTATTTATTCTATGAAAGCCGTCGCATAAACCGATCGTTACCATTTATAACCAAAATCCCGGTTTTGTCCAAAAAATCCGGCTTTAATTAGTCAAAAGTTACTATATCAAATTTGCAGTTTAAGTAGTTAAAAAATGCATCAAGTTTCAAATTCGCTTTGAATCGATTAATTTCAATTATATGGATCAAAATTCTTCCATTTGAAACTCTATGTAATTCACCTTTTTACTAGACCAAACTAAAAGATAAACAAAAAGTTAGATTGGGTATGTGGTTTAAATCTTTTTGTAGGCCCAATGAGAAGCCCAATAAATTGAACGGCATCTTTAATTTACTTGCCAATTGCCATGTGTCACAAAAACTATCACATGCGGCAAGGCCAAAGAACCACAAATTTCAGAAAATAAAACTATATATTAAGAAAAATAAAAATAAGAAAGATTATATATGCGATGGACTATATATTACAGATTTGGGATAGATCTCATAACCAAGTTGGTACATTTCCACGTAATGGACGTTTTACACGTGATTTGTGAGTGACTACCGTAATAGTACCGTTCAATAACGTGATACTGCAACCCAAAAATAAAAATAAAATAAAAATTAACGTGATACTTTTAAAAAACAAAAATTTAATAACATGAATAAATTCTAACCCGTATTTTAAGATTGAGTTCATTTGAAAATAATTTTATAATAATTTAATTCAAATAAATAATTTATTTTGATTTAAAATATTTATATGTTTTTTTATAAATAGTTCATTTATTTAGTCTGTTTTGCATTTATCGTTTTTAATATTAAACAAAAAAAATAATCTATTTATTTAACTTATTTTACTCTGATCACAATTTTTTATTTTTAAAAAATTATAACTAAATATGGCTTAATCTATTAGTATTAACTTGTTTTATAATAATCTAAACATTTTCCATATAACCCATGAAACACTATAATCGTAAAATATCAACTATAATGCATCTCACTATATTACTAAATAGTGAAAACATTGATTAAGTTTAAAAATTTTTTTTTTTTAAACTAAAAAATATATCTATCTAATTTCAAATATAATATTAATAAATTTCTAATTTAAAAAATAAAAATTTTAACTTAATATAATTTATTAAAATTATATCCGTTTTTAAATAATATATATATATATACATATGTTTGATTTTCAATAATTTAAATTTTTCAATTTCAATCTAAAGAGATATAGATTTGGAACTTTGTTTTCTAAAAAATACCAAAACTTTGGCTTAAGCTGCACCTAGTGTGTTGTACGTTATTTTGAAGAGATAGATCATCACTCCTTAATTTTTTGTTCAACTATTTTCAGACACCTAATTTCTTAATTAGTCACCTAACAAAGTTTATATTTACTATTTTTCAAATATCTAGTTGACAACATTTATTTTATTTTATTTTGCCAACAAGAAACATAACATAACTAAAACATTCATTAATTTATAGCCTTATAAAATTGAAAATCATCTTATATACATGGCTTTGATTGTGACAAAAAAAAATAAAAAAAAATACAGGGCTTTTGATTAATATGATATTGGTTCGATAGTCCAATGACGTGATATCTCGGAATTAAGATATCGTAACTATTTGAATTAACAATTTGACGTTTCTAGTGCTACTAATATATCACAAAGTTACAAACTAGGTATACAATCAAAGTTTTACAAAAGTCAATCTGCAAAAACCAGATTAAATCCTTGTTATAAAAATGAAAAAAAATACGTAATATAATTCTTGTTAGAGTAAATATATCTCCCTTTTTTGGCTAAAAGTATTCCTTTTTGAATATACATATGATATATGCTACCTGTTCTAGCGTACCAAAAAAAATGCTACCTGTTCTAAAAAAAAAACATATGACATATATTGTAATTAGCAACATATGTGCATGTATTTATAACTATTTTTGCTTCTCCCCTTTTTTCGGTAAACAATTATATTTACTTTTTTGATATTTTTTATTTTGTGGGATTTTCTTAGCTAACATGAAACATCATTAATTCAAATATCATATATGATATAAAATCTAAAATGATAGATTAATAGTAATATATCACCACATATATGCACTCATAGATAGAAGCAAGTATGTGCATGTATTTATTAAAATATATGTATATATAATATAGAAACATATTTTCTTTGTATTTTTCTTGGAGGACATGGTATTATGATAGCCGCCAACTAGAATATATGGCAGAAACCAGAAGTTAAACATAGTAATAGAAAAAACGTTAGTAAAAAGTTAGGCAGCCGGCGCCTAATTATATATATATATATACACATGTATATGTATATATATTTTGATTTAGTTGTTGTCTGCTGATATACTTTTTTTTGGGGTCTAAACTGCTGATATACTTTTCAAATTGGACATGAACAAATAGAGATTTTTGTTCTCTGTATTGTAAAATTCATGTTAACTTTAGAATATATAATATCCATGATAAGTCACACATTCCATGGGAAGGGGGGGGGGGGGTTTAACACTGTAGTATTTTTTATAAAACTAGTTATATTATTTTCTTCCCTATACAATTATTAGTATAAGGGGTTTGATGAAAAAAATCTCAAAATTAAATATAACATAAAAATTCTTCAAATATCGATTTGTTAAAAAAAAAAAACCTTCAATTTACAGTAACATCTAATCTTAACAATTAATAAAAATATGTCCTTAAAATTAATAAAAATCTTTTTATTTAAGATGAATTAAGATTAATTTTCTCAATTAAAAACCTAATATAAAATCTTATTAAATATCAGTTTGTATATAGTAAAACTCATCAAAGGCACAAATTTCACTAATTGAAATTATACATCCAATCTCACTATCTCATTTTAGAGTTTAATCATTTTAGGATCTCTGAATTTAAAATTTGTAATATTTAAATTTTTTTTTAAATAACATTTAGTTTGAACATATTATTGGTTTTTTTAGTTAAACATCGATCAATAGATATCAAAGATAATTTTTGTTCGAACCTCCTTATCTATGCATTTAGTAAAGACTTTTTGGATTATCGGAATAAAATACCTTTTTATATATTTTACAATTTTTTAAAAATTTTCTTTGCTATTTTATTTTTTCATGCCAATTTTGAACATTCTTTCTTCAAATTTTTAAATTGTTTATCATTATTCGATTCTAAATTCTAAAGCTATAAAACTGAAATATCAAAGTATTGATTTTGTATTTTGTATTTTTTTTTTTTTACCATCGGACCAATCTATTAGGTCAAACAATTTGTTAAAACTTATCATAACACTTGAACTTTCATTTTTAGTGATATTTACAATTTAGCAAAAAAAAAAAAAAATTAGATTTATAGTTGAGAGATTGAATTTTGATCCATCTTTACTTGGATCGTCGAACAAAATATTTAGAATCTCTTTTTTTTTTTCTAGTAATTTTAGACATAATTATATGTAGAATTATCAATATATAAATGGTTGTTAAGAATTATCAACTAATAATAAACGGTCTCTCTGTAATTATCTAATCGAATATCAAGGCTAAAAAATTAGAAATAAATAAGAAAAAAACTACCACGTGAGGATCGTGAGATGAGGACGAGGAAAATCGTCAAACTTGGAGATAATCTTTGATTAGGTGGTGTAAGTGTGTAACCCTTGATTTCAGAACCTTCTCTTTCTCAAATTTGTCAGATTAGTAATAAATTATTTATTTATTTATCTTTCTGTAACTTGATTCATTTCTAAAATTATAAAAAAAAAAAAAAAGGTAGAAAAACCCAAAAGAGAGGATTTTGATCAAGTAAAAGAAAGAATTTTTGAAGAGAAAGCAATCAAATATATTTCTCACCCCTGCTCATATATATATATACTAACAACCCCATCATTTCTGTTTCGTATCCCGATACCCTCTGGTTTCTTCCTTTCTTTCAACTTTCAAGAATCATTCCGAGAAAGTTTTTGAGTTTTCCAGGGAGATTGTTTTCTTTTCTTGTCAACTGTCTGCTCATTTTTCTCTCATTTTTATCTCATTAGTTATCGATTTTGAAGGTCAGATATATATCAACCAATCATCGACCTGTGTCTCGCATTCGAATAATCAAAACACATCGCGCCTTTTACATTTCTTTTTTTCGGTTTTTCGATCATAGAAACAAACAAACAACCGGAAAATCGGCTCTCTCCACAGAAAATTAAAATAAAAAATAAAATAAAAAAAAGACTTTTCTTTCTTCTCCAAAGAGTAACTCAGCAGATTTCGGTTTTTTTTTTTTCTCTTCTTTCTTCTATTTTTTTTTATAAATAAAAAACATTTTCTCGTCCAGAATTTCCGTTCACCTTAAATTCAGCTGTCCTAACGTCAAAACTCAGACACTCGCTTGCGTGTCTCCCTCTTAAAAATCCTCCCAATATCCTTCCTTTTCTCTCTCTCTCTCTCTCTCTCTCTGTTTCTCTCTGTTTCTGGGACATTTCAAAGAAGAATCAAGAAACCCAATCTCTCTCTCTCTCTCTCTCTTTTAGAAAGGAATCATGGTGTTTGGAAAAGGGTCAACCAAAAAATCGAACCTTGACCGGTTCCTTCATTGCACAACACCTGTAGTGCCACCCCAATCTCTCCCCAAGGTTTGAAACCTTCTTTCTTTCCTCTCTCTTCTCTTCTTGATGCTTTAATTTATTATAATACTTACAAAAGGATTTGTTTTTGAATTCTGCAGACGGAGATTAGGAGTTTGAATCGGATTTGGCATCCATCGGAGAGAGAAAAGGTTGAGTTTTTCAGATTGAGTGATCTCTGGGATTGTTACGATGAATGGAGTGCTTATGGAGCTGGTGTCCCTATTCGTCTCACTAATGGAGAATCTCTTGTTCAATACTATGTTCCTTATCTCTCTGCTATCCAGATTTTCACCTCTCGTTCTTCCTTGATCCGCTTAAGGTACACATATTTTGAGGGTAATTTCAAGTTTTGAAAGTTTGATCCTTTTGATAAATCTTTTGGATACGTGAGGTGTTGATTCGTTTATGTTTGTTGGGGTTTGTTATTATTAGGGATGAGTCTGAAGATGGGGAAAGCGAGACAAGAGATTCGTATAGTGATTCTTATAGTGAAGAGAGTGAAAGTGATAAACTTTCAAGAAGTGCTTCTGATGAAGGACTTGAGCATGACGCTATTTTGCATCCGAATGATCGGTTGGGCTATCTTTATCTACAACACTTTGAGAGATCAGCTCCTTATGCTCGTGTTCCTCTCATGGATAAGGTAACTCAAATGCACCATCTCTCGGGTTATAATGATCTTATCATTCAAGGCTTTAAGACTTGAAGTGACGCATGTTGATTTTGGTTTCAGATCAATGAGTTGGCTCAAAGGTACCCTGGATTAATGTCATTGAGAAGCGTAGATCTTTCCCCGGCAAGTTGGATGGCTGTAGCGTGGTACCCTATTTACCATATACCAATGGGAAGGACCATCAAAGATTTGTCAACTTGTTTCCTCACTTATCACACTCTTTCTTCTTCTTTCCAAGGTACTACTAATCTTCTCAATCCTCTCAGATTCAAGTCCTTTCGATGTATTGAATCCCGCAAAAATGTAAACGTTGTGGTCTTGATATATACAGATATGGAGCCAGAGGAAAATGGCGGGGAAAAGGAGAGGACTCGGAAGGAAGGAGAAGGCGTAACTTTGCTTCCTTTCGGGTTAGCTACTTACAAGATGCAAGGCAATGTTTGGCTCTCGGAAGACGATCAAGGTCAAGATCAAGAACGAGTTTTGTCGCTTCTAAGTGTTGCTGATTCTTGGCTAAAACAGCTAAGAGTCCAACACCATGACTTCAACTACTTCTCAAGAATGGCTCACCGTGGCTAAACTAATCCCTCACTATACCGACGATTTTCAACTGTAGATGTTTTTTTTTTTCATATCTCTTTTTGTTTTTCTTGTTGCTCTCAAGTGAAAAGGAGATTACGTTTTTCCCCTGGTCGCAATACCGTCTTTGTCCAGTGGTTGGAGCAGCCTTAGCGGTGACGAGGAGGCTCAAACCACTCACTGAGCGTGTTTCCTTAATGCATTTAAAACGGTTGCTGCGTTTTGGGTGTAGAATAGCTTTTGAGTCATATCTTATGAGAGATGTCGTATATTATGAAGTGCTGATCTTTGTTGAAAGCGTGTTTCTTGTTTCTTGATAACACTGATTGGGAGGGCCTTGTTCTTGTACCTCAGTAACATTTTAATGAAAGAGTAAATGTAACAATCTGATCATCTTTGTAATTGTTTTCAAGGGTATATTTACATATCGAAATCAAGGGATTTTAAATGATATCTTCAACCATTTGTGTTTTTATTGATCATTGAATCACGTAATCTAATAGTACAAGAGTCATTTACGCTTTTAAAAAAAATTCAATATTAAGAAAATTCGGATTTAAATTGATTTAGTTAAAAAAAAAAGAAAAGACATGTTATACAATACTATGGAAAAAGTGGGACCGTTTGAGGACAACATTGTCAAACATGTGATGGAGAAAAATGAAATATTTGTGGACCTTAGAGTGTAAAATTGACTTGATGGAGTGTTCAGTGTTTGGTCCCTCCACCGATTTTTCTAGACCTTCTAACTTCTTTTTTGTTTATTTATATGGAACGAATCATCTCCTAACAATTAGAAAGGAAAACTCATTAAGTGGTCGGCCCATTTCATTTCCCCGTAATAAATAATATTAATTGAGCTTTAATAGTAGTATTATTTTCATTACTTGCAAGCAGAAACAATCTAAAGAATTGAATAAAATGATGTTTTGGGGTATCTTCCTGACCTGAATTCACGTTGTAGATGTTTTGAAGACTTAAAGAAGCATCAAATTCCGAAAATGACCAATATAGTACGTNCTTTTTTTTTTTTTTTTTTTTTTGTTTAACGTCGACCACTATTACTTCGTTTTCACATTCAATATCAATTGTTTTTTTCATTAATAGTAATATATATTTAGACCGTTACCAGTAAGGAGTAAGGACCGGTTTAGAGATAATGCTCACATATGCTTTTTAGGAGTTAGGACATATTTTCTTTTTGTTAAAATTATTCACGTGTATATATGATTTATATTTTAAAATCTTGTACATGATCCATCTTTTTTTTTTCTTCTTTTTTTTTTGTCAGTTATTGTTGATAATAGTTTTTAAAAATATTGATAATGTAAGACAACCTACGAAAAATAAATATCTATGTAAACTAATGACAACCATGATAGAGTGAACGAGCTCAAAAACCAAATAGTTGTTGATCTTACATTAAACGAAACCAATACAATTCTTTTAAAAATGTTACAAAACCAACTACACTTGAATTTCATTTACTCTTTCATCATAATTAAATTGAATTGAACTGCTGGACCAATTAAATACCTTATCTTGTGTGGCTATTGATCTCGGTTTTATGTAACACTCACGAGTAGAGAATAATTTATTTACGTGAATAGTTCAGATTACGTCTTATCTAATAAGATCAACTATAAACCACTAACCATACCACACAAATGAAAAGAGCACAAAAGTCTAACCCCTAAGATATTTAATAAAAATAATAAAAGAGTTCAACAACCAACAAGCCACGAACACTTGATAGTACGAAAGTCAAATATGCGGTTTTGATATAAGATCCACTCATAATATTTTTCTGTTTATGCTCCACATTCGCATCATACTCATACATAGACCAACAACAGCGTTATCTGTTAACGCTGTTTACATTATTTCTTCATATCTTTTTGGAAAATGTTACCGAACATGTTCTCGTACCGTCATCATATGATGATCACAAACCTCATAATGGATTAGTTTTTAATTGTATTTGTTTGGTTCTGCTTTTGGTAGCCATTTTGGGGTCCATCTTAGTTCTGGACATGTGTAGTCGGCAGATGTTTTCGTTAAGAGCAAAATATAACGAATTTGGATAAATCTTAGAAACTACAATAATACAGATAAAAAGTTCAATTTAATATTCGACTGGNCCATTTTTTTTTTTTTTTTTTTTTTCAGTTGTTAAAGTTTTAAAAGTATATCTGAACTGAACCGAACCAAAAGTAATACTGTAATATTGATTATAGCAGTATATAGCATCCCCTAAATATAAATATATGTACTACCCATATCGAAGACCTATATCTTCTTAGACTTTGGATCCGTTTACTAATGACGAGTTAATAAGGTTGTGTCGTATGGATCAAAATACGAAGACCGGATCACGAAGTTTATCGATGGCACACGGGACCAAACTGTCAAATTTATCAATATTCTCACTCACGCCCAAAGTCTAATTTGAACCGATCTTGAAGCTAAGCAATAATAAGCCTATAAGAAACATTTTAACACAAATGCACAAAGGACAACTGGATAGGTGAATGAAAGAAAAAGTAATCTACAACTATATTGATAAATCGATTTAGATTTATCTAAACGTGTCAAGAACCTTATATACTGCCTTTGACATCCTTGATTAATTGATTGAGGTTAAACACGTTCTCATAATGCAAAGAACAGATTTGGGAATTTCCGAGCGATGCCTGCCCGGCAACTTGTTTAATTCAGTTCTTTTTCTTGAAAGAGACATACGTTTGGTAGTTGACAAAAGAAACAAAAAACATACGTTTTGTTAGAGAAACGTTTGGTTAGAGACGTTGTCATGGGTTCAATACAGCCTAGTGTGGTCCAGTTCTCGTACCAAGTGGGCAAGCGGATTGTCATTGACCCGGCCCTATTTTAATGCAGTCGGGTTCCTATGGAACTATAGATCTGCCAGTAGTTTAGCCGCTAAAAAGTCAGCTGTGTTCTGAATTCGAACCTGATTTGCCAATTCTATTTTGAAACGTTTAATCATATGAGCTCTATCACAATTATATTGACTGCGACAGGTTCAGGAATTACTAAGACTTGTAGGAAGCACCAATACCCAATGGGACCAGCAGCTTGTTTGTATATCGACTACGATTTCAATGAAGAAAAGCAAAGTTGATCTGCGGTTTCAGAGACGCCATGACAAGTAAATCGGGGTCACAAAAGGTTCTATCTAACCCAGGTCGCGTTGACACAACTAGACCGCCGTTCAAAGAACTCAATACCGCTAATTCAGATTCTTTTCCTGCCTTTCCGCAAGTATCTCACCAAATCTTATGTACTCAAAGAGTATCTCGACAAAAAAACTACCAAAGATCCACCCTAAAACAAGTCTCTAGCAAAACAAGTGGTTGTTTGTCTCAAACATTTGTTGTTCCATCATGACTTAGAAGAAAAGTTTTGCGACTAAGTATTGAATGACCAGTTTTATGATGTATATGATCTACCGAAACTAAACAAGGTCTCTTTAATACAGTAGCCTTTTACCTCAGGAGGAGAGACATAGACGGAAGCTTTTTTTAGGTGGGGTTTAATTGTTACAAGTCTCTAGCAAAACGTTGGGATTAACAAACTAGATACCCAAAACTAACATACTGTAGTTAAACTTACCGCAGGTTGATAGAACTTAAGCTGGTATGACTTTGTTTTGAGAATCAGCTTTCCAGAAGAAGCAAGTGTTGTAGAAGAAGGCAAAGAAATTGTGGGAGGTTAGCAAGAAATTAGTTGGTTGATTTAAACATGCACGAGGTTTAATATATTCTCCTGGGATTTACTATCCTATCAGTGTTATAAATAGCGTGCACAAACAACTCTAAAAACTATGTCAGGGGTTTTTAGTTGCTTACACTGTCTAAAGAAGCTTTGAAGTGGATTTCATGGCTTGTACACACACGCCAATTAGACACCAAGGAAGGCCAATGCATGAAGGAACAACAAATGATCATCAACACATGAACAAAATATATATAAAAAAAAGTTTAATAGCACGCAGAAACTCACAAAGAAGACTGAAGGATTCAGTAAACTGAGAATTCTACAAGTATCTGGTGAAAACACTCCAGCAATTCTCGCTACTGAAGAAAAACATGAACAGCTAAAAGTTGAGCCTGCAAAAAGAAAACAAGAGCTAATGTGTAATGTTCTATGAATAGAGTATGGTGATCATGGAAAACAAAAGGAATTTGTTACTCTCAAGCAGCCTTCTATTCCTTGTTCAATGCAATCACGACTTTCTTCAAGATGACATCGATAGGCTGGTGTGCATTCTCCACCGCTTTTGAGACAGCTTGCCACTTCTCGCCATGCTTCGGCTCACAAGCTACACATTTGGCAAGGACCTCCTTCTGGTTCTCTTCAGTGCCATGTTGAAGTTCAAATTTGTAATACAGCGCCCAGAAATCACCAATATCTGGGACGAGGGTCACAGCCCGTTTTAACCACGCTCTGGCTTTCTCCACCTTCTTGTCTTGCCAGAAGAGCTTGGCAACAGCTGCAGTGACATAAGGGTCACGATCACACTTCTTCATAGCATCCATACTCTTTGTTTTCCGGCGAGGACGTGGCGCCATCTCGACGTCCGCAGCCCAGAGGATACCACTGTTGGGACACACTTGGAGAGCTTTTGACATCAAGTGCTCTGCATCTTTCTTGTTGTCATGCCTCAGTTCAGCACGAATAGCAGCTAACCATAGCTCATCCTTATGAGGATTCTTCTTCCTGGCCGAGGTGAGAATAGCCCGAGCTTTGTTCAGCCCATTCACTCTCTCTTCAAGATTAGCGCGCGCGAGCCACAGCGGTACGCAGTCGGGACAGTGAATCAAACCATAGGCATAAGCTCTCTTGGCCTGTTCCAGATTATTGAACCGTTCCTCGAGCTGCCCAAGCATCAACCAAAGCTTGAAGAATTTTGGGAACTGCTTCAAACCTTCATCAAGCAATCTCCTCTCCTCCTCTACGTTGCCAAGTTCTCTCTCAACAATGGCTGATTTCATCCAGACCCTCTCAGTTCCTCCTCTTTCCCTTGCTTTTGCAAGAAGCATCCTCGCCCTCTCCGGCTCCTTGTTCTCAAACTCCAGCTTGAAAGCAGCAAGCCAGATTTCCTCGGAGTTGGGAATTGCGGCATAAGCCTCTTGTAGAATAGCACGGGCTGCTGGAACGTCTCCAGCAAGCCATTTCTCTTTAGCACCCATGAGCCAGAGAACCTCCGCCTGAGGGACATATGTCACAGCCTTACGCAACAAGGCATCAAGAGACTCCCTACTCCCGTGGCTCTTCTCAAGCTGAGCCGCTTGAAGCCAAATACTTTTCTTGGTCAAGAATACAGTAAGAGCGTGGGCATATATTGCTCTTGCGGTCTCAATGGAACCCCTCTTCTTGCACTCCTCTGCATCAGCAACCCAAGTTCTCTTTCTATCCTCTTCATCGACTCCAATACCAATAGTGTTCTTAATAATTCCCTGGCATGTTGCGACAGACCCGGCTCTCTCAGCGGCCTCAGCCTCATTCATCCAATTTTCTCGGTCAATAACAACCCCTTCTCTCTGCAGAGTCTTTATACCCCTATCAATAATCTTCCCCACCATAGCCGGGTTCCCATTCGCTTCCTCAAGCTTAGCAGCGGTAATCCAAATAGCCGGCTCCTTAGGCAGCTTCTCTCTCGCTTGATTCAACACCTTCTTTGAATTATCGTATGTTTCAAGCTTCGCAAGCGCCACCCATAGCTCCAGATGCAAAGGGCAGCACTCCACAGCCCTGTGAAGCAAAATCCTTGCATCCTCCTCATTAGCCAATTCAACAACAGCCCTCCACAGCCTCACCGAGTCTGGAATATGCTCCAGTCCCTTTCTCAGCACCCTACTCTTGTTCTCCTCTTCATGCTCCAGCTTTGCAGCCTCCAACCATAGCGTCACTGAATTGGGTATGAGCCTAACTCCCTTCGCAATCACAGCCTTGGCATCTTCCGGATTGGCCAACCTACAAGCTTCAAGCCAAACATCCTCGTTTTTCGGGCACTCTTCGCATCCCCTCTGAATCTGAGACCTAGCTGCTTTAATCTTCCCATCCATCTCCTCAATTCTAGCGGCAGCAATCCAGCCATGGGGATTCTTTGGGTTCGACTGTGTCAAACTCTTGTATAGCATTCTAGCTCTGTTGCGATCGTAAATCTCTTCATCAGTGGTTCTCTTCATACTCTTGAGATCAGTTAAGTAACCTTTAGGATCCACAACAGTTTGCCCCGAGACAGAATCCGACAACCTATCAAGCTTCAGAGACAACACCGTACCTCTTCCCTCACCAACAGCAGTCAAGTCTGTCACCGGCGTCTGCGACCATGGTGTCTCCGAACCACCAGCGGCTCTGCTCTTGGGATCTAAAGCCATGACAAGCTCCTTCTCCTTCTTCGCCTTCTCCAAAAGCGTATCGGGAATAGGCACAAAGCTCTCAAACTTCTTCTTCTTATTACGCAGAGAGTAATCCCCAATCTCAGGAATACTATCCCACTCATCCGCAGACAAAGTGTGCAACTTCCTCTTCAAATCCGCAAACTGCTCAGTAATCTTAGGGTTAGAGGCTCTGTATTTCTCGATTTCTTCCTTAAGCTTAGCTTCCCTCCTATCTTTCCTCCTCGAATCCATACGCTGGTCAATAGACTCCCAGATGGCATCAGCCTCTTTATCATCCTCATCATACTCAGCATTAGCAAACAAACCAGCATCGTTCCCTTCAAACTCATCAAACTTCTGATTCTCATCGTACCCTTTCTCCTCAGCTTCTTCATCATCATCCGCCTCACTCGGCTTCCCCGCCCCACGACCAACACCGGGAGCAGGCGCAGCAGCAGCCGCGGCGGATCGATCAGGTAGATCAGGAGCAGCACGAGCGGGACCAATATCGGACCGAGTAGTGAAACCTGTCGCACCACGACCTAAACCAGCGACGTAGTTCGACGGAGGCTTCGAGTGGAGGAAATCGAGACGAGGCTTAGGCGGAGCCGCTCCTTGCATCCCACCAAAGAGAGGGACGTGGATAATCAACGTAGTGAAACGGCAAACGCCAAGATCGGATAACAAGAGCGAATCGGGATTCTTTGAGTCGCTGAAGACACGGCTAGGGTTTCGCATACGGAGCGAGTAGCGAAGGAAGGGTTGAGGGAAATCTGTGCGTTGGTTAACCAATTGCTCGAAGGCGGAGATTGTTGTTGCGTTAGGGTTGACATCGATCGAGAGAGTTTTCCCGTTCGGAATCGAGAGGAACACCATCGTTAACCTAAGATCGCGATTCTTCTTCTTCCGTCAGATAACACAAAAGACTGGAAAAATTAAGTAAAAAAAATAGGGGAGATTCCTCTATTATAAAGGTATGAAACAGTCGGTTTAAATTCAAGTCGGCTTAGTAATGGGCTTTTTTTGGACCCTTCTTATTAAATCCTAATCTCAATGTGTTTTTACTTTTTTACTTATACTATGACGTTGAATATTGAATATTCCTTGTTAATTAGGATTAGAAGGATAATTTGTCTATTGGGCCTTGTCTCTTCTTTCTAACTTGTATTAAGTTTGCAAAATCACTTGTAACCGTATAGGCCCATGTATGTGGCCTTTATTAATAGAATGGATATGACCAAAAAAAAAAAAATTAGAATGCGGTGAGCGTGGATCGAACACGCGACCTTCAGATCTTCAGTCTGACGCTCTCCCAACTGAGCTATCCCCGCACGTTGTTTACTTAATACAAGATTAAAAACTAAATGATGAGAAACTATATCAGAGGATCCCTCCATGGTCTTGTAACGAACAAAGTAACAAACGTTGAAAAAACTTTTGATACAGAGAATATTATTGTCACAAAATAGAGTACGTGGGAACTGGAGTACTCAGACATATACATAAAACAGAGATAAATCTAGTACCAAGAAAAGGTAATTATGTTGAAACAACAGCTGAATGAAATAGATAAGCATACATCTTTTCTACTTTTCCATTTGAATCACACAAAGGTTTGATCGGATCCAGGGGTGTGATGTGTTGCAGCATCGTTTTCATCAACAAACCGCAGTAGAATGTTGAGATATCTATTCCTTATCCACTGAGAGCAACAAAAGCATCGAGCTTCAGAATACGGGTCCAAGAAAGGGTCAATGAAAAAAGAGGTCCCAAGAGCAAAGAAGAGATATATCGTAAAAATGACGAGCACCAGAACATTGTTTTGAAATGTTGTAGCAACAATACTAATAATGAATGCCGTCGTCATTGAGGTTAGAGCCAGGGTCAGTGCTGGCAAGGCCTTCTTTAAGGCTCTATGAACGAGTTCTGGATCCCCCAGCTGTCCCCATATAAGAGAAATTATTGCTCCAAGAGAACTTATCATTGCCACAGCATCAGCTACCATAAACTTGAAAAAGTGGTCGTCATCACTGATGAGATTTGAGGCACCATAGATGAGATTGCCAAAGTTTGAAGAAGAGCTGTTAGAGCTGGAGTTGTTGGCCAAAACGGTCATTCCCTTGCTGTTAAAGCCTCCTGCTATCGCAATACCTGCAGAAAACGTTACAGTTGCTACGAGAGTTGCCACAACTAGAAGTACGTTGACATTGTCTTTGTACTTGTTAGCATCTACCAGCTCTGATCTGCTTCTTAGTGTTATCCCACTTGGGGGTATCTTTTCATAACCTCTTGCTTTGGAAGTGAATAACAAGACCATCAAAGTCAGTCTCTGACATTCCAAGAAGACGAAGAAAGTGATGAGCGAAAAGCCATAGACGGAATGATATTGAAACAAAACAGTTGTATTTGTATAGATAGCGAGATCACATTATACCTCCCGGAAGATGTAGTTGGAATGTAGATTTGACTCCGCAATATCAAGTGGTCTCAAGCCATCGTTGTTCTTTATATAAAGGACTTTGGTATCCTTTGAGAAAAACCTAGTAAGGTCCCTAACACTTCGAGGACGCCAATTTATGGTGGCTAGATGCAGAGGTGTATTCCCATCCTCATCTTGCTCCTCAATAAGATGATTCCTCTTTCTATCAAGTCTCTTGGTATACTTCAAAAGCAAAGATCTAGCTTTCCCACTTTTTGCTGCAATGTGAAGAATGTTCTGACCTTGTTTGTTTAGCAGCTCTATCAAATCTGGACAACGTTTTAGAATTTCTTTTGCAACATCCACATGACCTTTCTCTAGTGCCACATGGATTGGAAAGGTACCATCATCGTTGCATTCAAATACGCTTGATGTTGACCGGTCTAAGAGCTTGCATACTCCTTTATAGAATCCAACGGATACTCCAAACGAAAGACAAGTTCTTCCTTCTCCATCTCGTTCATTCAAAGACTCTGATCTTCATTTAGTATAACATCAAGGATATCTACTTCAAATAAACGGGAACTTCAATATATATAGCTTCTTGAGGAAAGGAAAACGAACAGAGCTAAAATGGGAAACCAAACCTGTATTTTCTGCCTTTAGAGCTGCGTGTACAAGCCATTTTCTCCCTTCTAACTGTGAGGCTAAGTTAGAAACTTGGCCTTGAACGTTATTACCAAGACCGTTCAACATTGCTTTCACTAGGGCTAGACCTCCAACTTCTACAGCCATATACAAGGGAGATAATTCATCGTTATTCTCAAGAAATGAGCCATAATTGCTCGCATTTACAAGGGAGAGGGCGGTCTCCAGATGACGCCCCTTCAATGCTGAGTGCAGAGGAGTATCTCCATCTCTGTCCTTGAGAACATATACACTAAATCTCTCCCTCTCTTCTTCAGACAATATAGTTGAAAAATATGTTATCGACCTAACAAGAGTCTCAACAACAGCTGAACGGCCAGAACGAGCAGCAGCATGGAGTGGAATCTGATCTTTCCAGTTTGGCTCCAAAAGAAGAGATGGCCATTCAGAGATTATCCTCTCCACTAGTTTAACATGACCCATAGCAGCAGCAAGGTGAAGAATGGTATCTCCCTTATCGTTCTTGAGACATGCCATTGGTGTTCCATAGCTTCTCATCTTCAATAGGAATGCTCTGTTCCCTGCTCTCATCGCGCTAAAAATCTCTGGATTCATTGGCACGAATTCACCGGGAAGGTTGTAAAGATCCGACAGTCTGAGATTGTGAAGAAAAACTGGGACAGATTCCTTATGCGGCACGCAGCAGTCTACGATCAGAGTCAGAGGGAAGCATCTTGGCCTTTGTTGTTCAAAAAACTCACCCATTGATGATGCTCTCGATTCTATGATTGTTTCAGTACGTTCTTAAGAACAGTCAATGTGAGCTGTTGCGCAAACTGTTGAAAATGAAAAAAACAGTTTCAGTATTTCGCTTTAAAAGGCAGAGCCATATCATATGTTAGCAAGAAGAAGGAGACTTACAGGCTTACAGCTGCTTGACCCTTGACTCCAGCAACGCGTACAGATTCCTTCACTTAAAGGACTGGCATGAAAGGCTTCAGGTCACCATCACGTAAGACTCTCACGCAATGATGTCAAAACGAGGAGAAAAAAGAGAGAAAAGGACAAAATCTATTGACTTTGACTAATTGGATTGAAAGGGAAAGAAGTTCTGAATACCACCAAAAAAAAATCACACTCGTAGATTAAAAATTAAAGAGTACTCTAATACTCATTTCGATAAACCAGTTCAAGTATGAATTCATGACTTTTGACTTCAGAAGTTCAATAAGCGAACCTGTCCCACACTAGTTAAAGAGATGTTAAGCAAAGTGGTTCCAATGATTCGTACATCCGGAAGAAGTATGTATCGGTTTGATATGACCGAGATCATGTTGGGAACCGGTGAGCCACCTCTAAAAAACAGAGCTCGAGATTTTAAAAATAGAGACTGCTGGAGAAATGTACATGAAACATGATTTTCCTCTACAGAAATAAAAACTGCATGGGAATTGACTTAGCCCAGATTACTCATTTCTGCTGTTGTCACCAGTAAGAAAAAGGACATAGGGGCAGCAAAAGATGTGTCGAAGGGTTGGGTAGAAAACTTTGCGGACACATAAGGAACAATGATCAGCAACAAAACCAACTCCCATGGTTAAAACCACAAGAGGTCAGTTTTACTACCTGCCAACCTCAGTTTGATTGACAAACAAGCATTATATTTCTTTGAACAAAGTATAAATCAAAGACACAAGCAAACCAATCCCTAGTAGGCAAACATATAGAAACTGGATTGCATATATAACAACCACAGAATCAAATAACTCACAATTTATACTTTTTGGATAAAAAAAAAAAACACTTTCTATTAGCTTTAGGAACTTTCAGGCTTTTCAACATGATCCTTTCCTGCCATCTTCGGAGAGGTCTGATATATCTCAACGTCCTCGTCATTAACAAACCACATAAAATGCAAGAAAAATATACCAAAGAAAGCAGGAATCCCAGGTATCTGCAGAATAACGTGAGGGCCAAGGACAAAGAGCATGACCAGGAAGAAGATCATAGATATAACGGAGATGACTATGACAAGCCCTCTAACATTTCCTACTGTAATAACCACCCCAAAATAGAACGCACACGGCATACAGAACAGAGCAAAAAACAGTGAAGGCAAGGCCACATATAAAGATCTGTGAGCGAGTGCAGGGTCTCCCAACTGTGCCCAAATCAAAGTAGCTATAGTCACAACAGAGCTTTGCATTGCAAGGGTGTCAAATACAAGAAAATAGAAGAGGTTTGGATCATTGGACAGTGTTGCCATTCCTAAGTTCGGAGCAGAGTTGTTAAAGCCACCTGGTATTGTAAAACCTGCAGCAAAAGTTACAGTGGCTACAAGAGCTGCCACCAGTAGAAGAGCGCTGATGTACTCTTTGTTCTTGCCACAATTTAGAGGCTCTGATGGTTTTGTTAGCTTTTTGGTCCATTGTAATCTAAACTCTCTGAATGCATAACAGTATACTAAGACCAGTAGTGTCACCCTCTGTAATTAATCCAACATGAGTCAAGCACAAGGCCTATAAATACTTTGATAGAGTCAAGAGTCAAGAAGATACATAAAAGTAATCCCATGGTTGATGTGAAACTGAAGATACCTCCCGAAAAATGTAGTTGGCTTGCAGATTTGACTCTGCAATATCCAGAGCTGTTAAACCACTATTGTTCCGCATGTATAAGCACCCAGAAACCCGACTTAGGGAAGTGAGAGCTCGAGGGCGCCACTTCATGGTAGCCAAGTGCAAAGGTGTATTCCCATCCACATCTTGCTCAACAGCCAGATGTTTGGTTTTATCACAGTTTGTGAAATGAAACAGAAGTAAATATTTCCCACTATTTGCTGCAATGTGAAGAATGTTCTGACCATGATTGTTAAGCAGGTGTTTTGAGTCTGGACAACGTTTTAGAATCTCTTTAACAATTCTGATGTGGCCGTTCTTTGCTGCCAAATGGATTGGAAAGGATCCATCATGATTGCACACGTAAACACTCTCTGTTGATCTGTCTAACAGGTTGCATACTCCTTCATAAAACCCTATAGTGCTCCAAATGAAACACAAGTCATTCCTTCTTCATCTCGCTCGTCCAGGAAACTTAGATCTTCGTTAAGTATACAATCAAGGACATCTGTATAAAATGGCTTCCGTCTCAAAACTAGTTGAAAATATAGAAACTTGAACAAAAATAGATAGAGCTACTAATCATAAAGAGAAAAAACAAACCTGTATTCTTGGCCTTCAAAGCCACATGCACAAGAAATTTTCTACCTTCTAACTGCGAATAAAAGTTAGACTTCCTCCCTTCAATTTCATTATTGCCTTTAGTCTTCAACATTGCTTTCACAAGTGAGATGTTACCAGCTTCAACTGCCAAATACAAGGGAGATATTCCATCTTTATTCGCAAGAAACGAAGCACATTGGTTCACATTCACCAGATAGTCAGCTATCTTCACGTTGTGGCCTGTCAGGGCTAAATGCAGAGCAGTATCTGCATCTCTATCTTTCATATCATAAAGATTCAGTCTCTCCCTCACTTCCTCAGACAGTCTAGATAAATATGTTACCGATGCAACAAGAGCTTCAACAACAGCTAAATGGCCAGCACGAGCAGCAGCATGGATTGGAATCTGATTCATTGAGTTTGGCTGAATTAGAAGACATGGACATTCAGAAACTATGCTCTTTACGAGTTCAAGATGACCCCAAGAAGCAGCAAGGTGAAGAACAGAGTCTCCTCGATTGCTCTTGAGACATGCCATTGGCGTTCCATAACTTCTCAACTTCTCCAGACATTCTTTATTCCCTGCACTCACTGCGCTAAAAATCTCGGGATTCATTAGCACATATTCACCAGGGAGGTCGAAGATGTCCCAAGTTCTGAGATTGGTAAGGAACTCTGGAACACATTCAATGCTTTCTCCACTACATTGAGGGAAACAGCTTAACCTTCGAGTGCGTGCGCCATTGTTTATCAGATTCATGGGACAATATTTTCTTCTCTGTTGGTCATTAGACACACCCGTTGACTTTTGTGACTCAACTGTATCTAGACGTACTTCAGAAAAATCCATCTAAAACCTTGATCATAACCATAAGGTTAGAAAAAATAGACAACCCATCAAACATACCAAGAAGAGAGGGGGATGAGAGAAACATACCAAAAGCGATATGGTCGGCTAAAGCTTGACGAATATCGAGAGTACATCTTTGTTCATTCAATTCTTTAGTGTTTTAAACTTTCAAGCAATGTGCCAGCGTCCATGAGTGTGATGGTGACCTTGTAGATAAATTATTGGAAAAAGTCAACACAGAAACAGAGGCAGAAATTGCTGTCATCATCTTTTAGCCTGAAACCTGACTTTGTCTCTAAACGGCAATTTTCAGTCTAAAGGTATTGATTCGATTTTGTACCTGAAGCTGTTCAAGCTTGTCACCAACACGATGTCCGTTTAGTTTTCCACGTAAGACGTTTCGTAGCCATTGTTCCTCAGAAAAGTAGTGTGGTATAATTGTTTTCCTTCTTTTCAAATGAATTAATAGAAGTTATAGAAGTCATGTGGAGACATATTTTACGAGCTTAAAAAGTCATTTCCACATTCCATGACTTTTATAAATTCTACTATTTCATTTTAACAGAAATAAGTCGATAACTATTAGCCATTGTAGTCTCTGTTCCCATTCCCAAGCCAATCAGAAAATCTTCTAACGAATCTGAAATTCAACGGTGAAGCAGCTTTTCATACAAAAAGATTATCTTGCCAAACAGAGAGAATACATGGAAACAACAAAACAGAAGCTGGTATCAGGGTAGGGAGTCCAAAGACGATTTGAATCAACTCCAACGTGGAGAGCTAACTATTAGGAAACAACCATTGAATCAAATAACAAGCTTGAGCCAACATCATGTCGTATATTAATGAAGTCCTACACGAGGTTAGAGACATTAAACAAAGTGCTTCCACAGATTCCGAAGAAACATGTATCGGTCGTACATAGCCACATATCATTTCCTGAATTGCGAAGAGACCTCTAGAAAACAAAGCGCGAGGTTTTTAAAAACGGCAAGCCAAGCCACATAAGACTGCAAACGCCAAACTCTGACGTTTTATTCACATCTGACGAAATGTACATGACACGAAACTGTATCTTCGTAAAAGAAAAAAATATAAACTGGGAAGGGTACCTCGGATTCTTTCAGTCATTGCTTCGGTTGTCACCAGCGGCCAAAAGCATAAGGAAATAGGGGCCGTAAAAGATGTGTCGTAGAATGGGTTGTGTAGGAGAATGTGGGGACACATAAGGAATAATGATCAAAAGCAAAGCCAAGAGGAAGATCAAACCGATGCCTAGTAAGAAATAGGCAAGAAAGGGGAGGTGGCTTATGCAGCATACGTTCCAGCCATAAATGCTATTGACATAGACGTAAGCGCAAGTCCAAGAAGTGGCAATGCAAGGTTGAAGGCTTTCATTATGATAGAAATATCCCCCAGCTGTGCCCAAATGAGAGCAACTATCGTTATGATAGAACTGTACATCGCCAAGGTGTCAAATACCAGAAACACTTGGAACGCTGTTTTCTTTGCCAAAGTTGCCATCCCCAAGTTGGGAACAGACCCGTTGTAACCCCCTGGTAGTGTAAACCCTGCAGTGAAAGTCATAGTGGCTACAAGAGTGGCCACCAGAAGAAGAGTATTGACCCGATCTTTGTACTTTCCACCGTCTGGGTTTTCTGTTACTGGAGTGGATATAATCAGTTTAGGACCTCTTGGTGCACCAGCAGATATCAACGCCATCCAAGTCAACCTCTGCAGTTTCCCAAATCAAGAATTAATATATATATATATATATATATATATATATATATATATATATATATA